>JBDPZO010000660.1:0-69919 GCA_039877585.1 Heterodera filipjevi | reverse complement strand
TGGAATATTCGAGAAACTTTGTTTTGAATCCAAAAACGATACATACGTGGGCCTACACGTCGCTCGGTGGTTTTAAAAGTAGCTACGGTTTACCTTTCGGAGGGTGCCCCAAAGTCTTTATCCCACCGTTATTAAACCCTCAGCTTTGTTCTGGCACGTAACTTAGAAGATTTCGCGAAACTTTGTTTGAATCCAAAAACTATACCCTAACGGTTGGGCCCATAACTACTCGCTCGTGGTTGCAGATAGACCCACAAACTGCATTATGAAATGCTCAGCTCGCCGAGCTCTATCTTACGATGTGACTATCACATGATATGCTCCATATTTGGGAGATATGGCATCATATTTGGTTAATTATAAGAACTCTAGCTTGCCAATTTCAAATATTTAGGGCCATAAGGATTTTCTTAACATATTTAAAATGTTGATTTTTCAATACTAGATTCTCTTGGAACTTTTCAAGAACCATTTTAATATGTCTACAATTCCAATCGCGATTTCCCTTTTTTTATACAAATTTCTTTTTTGTTTCTTATTTGAATTGGAGCAAGTTTTATGAACTTTTTTTTATTTTGCGCATTTTTCTTACCAATCTGAAACCCTTTTATATTATTTTCTTTATGGTATTTCACTGAACAATTTAAAAAATATTGAGCTTTTTTTTAAATCGTATGTATTAGTTATTTACAGATGGATTTAAAATCAAATTAACAAGCGCAGTTTCCAAGCCAAGGATTTTGAACGACTTCACCCCCAAAGGTCTATTTCGTTTCAAATAGTACTCTTTCATACTAGTTCCATTTTAAAGTTGTGGTCTAGAAATTTTATTTTTATGGGGTGTGCGCGTGTACTTTTTGGATCAAAAACTGACTCAAATAATTTTTGGCTCTATTGTTTCGCACTGGTTAAAAATTAACTCTACGAGAGCCTATTCAGGAAATAATTTGATCAAACTGTATATAAAAATTTTTTTTGCCTCTATAATATACGCACTTTTAAAAAGGAACATTACGAACGCCTATTAACAAGCAATTTTTCTTTTACAAAAATAAAAAATTTAGAGACAATTGAAATGAAAAACTTTATTCGGGCCTGCGGTTTGGGTAACATAGCATGGCAATTCAAACAGAAGTTAACGAGAACTACGAGTAATTGTGTCGAGACTAAACATTCAACGAAGACAAGACTGTTAGTTACCCTCCTGTGCGCTCAATGCACTATGCACTTGTTCAAGCACGAGCATTGGTCGTTAGCATTAAACTCGAGAGAGAGAGAATTCTTTACTTAGTCTTTGAGAAACTCTTTCCAATGGTTTTAATCAAAGGTGTGATTTTTTTGGGATACCACAATACCATACCACATTTCAGACTTACATTCAGCATTTGAAATCGGTGTTAAATCATGAACTGACTTGTATAACGTACAAGGTTACGCGTCGCCCGCTGGGCCTCGAACCCACTCCCTTCCTTTTCTTGAACGCCTCTGACCAACTGAGGTACGGACCCTTTAGAGGGTGTCCCAAATTCTTAAATCCCACTTATTCAACACTCAAGCTTTCTTCTGGCGCATAGCTTAGAAATATTCGAGAAACTTTTGTTTGATCGAATACCGATACCATACTGTGGGCCATAACTCGCTCGTGGTTGACGTGAGGCTAACCGGGTACACTTTCGAGGGTGCCAAAGTCTTATCCCTTTATTCAACACGCACCTCCTGCCTGGGCATCATAACTCACAATATTCTAGAAACTTTGTTGAATCCAAAATGATACCATACTGTGGGGCCATAAATCTCCTCGTGGTTAAAGTGAGCTACGGTACCCTTTCGAGGTGCCCCCAAATTCTTTATCCCACCGTATTCAACACTCGCCTTTGTTCCTGGCACGGTAATTAGATATTGAGAAACTTTGTTTGAATACACACAAAAACGATACTATACTATGGGCCCTAACTCGCTCGTGGTTTGAAGTGAGCCTTATAACGGGTACCCTTTCGAGGGTGCCCCCAAATTCTTTATCCCACCTTATTCAACACTCACAGCTTCCTTCTGGCATCATAACTCACAAATATTTCCTAGAAACTTTGTTTGATCCGAAATGATACCATACGGTGGGGCCATAACTCGCCTCGTGGTTAAGTGAGCTACTGGTAACCCTTTCGAGGGTGCCACAAATTCTTTTATATCCCACCTATTCAACCACTCAGCTTTGTCTCTGGCCCGTAATTAGAATATTCGAGAAACTCTGTTTGAATCCAAACCGATACCATACTATGGGCAATATCGCTCGTGGTTGCAGTGAGCTACGGGTACCCTTTCGAGGGTGCCCCAAATTCGTTCTCCCACCGTATTCCCAACACTCAGCTTACTTCTGGCATCATACTCACAATATTCGAGAAACTTTTGTTTGAATCCCAATGAAATACCATACTGTGGGCCATAACGCGCTCGTGTTGAAATGAGCTACGGTACCTTTCGCGGGTGCCCCAAATTCCCTTTATCCACCTTAGTCACCTCAGCTTTGTTCTGGCACGTAATTAAATATTCTAGAAACTTTGTTTGAAATCCAAAAACGATACCAATACTATGGGCCATAACTCGCTCGTGGTTGAAGTGTACTACGGGTACCCTTTCGAGGGTTCCCCCAAATTCTTTATCCCACACCCTTATTCAACGCTCAGCTTTGTTTCTGGCACGTAACTTCGAATAATTCGAGAAACTTTGTTTGAATACAACAACGATACCATACTATGGCCATAACTCGCTCGCAGTGCTTGAAGTGAGGCTACGGGTACCCTTTCGAGGTTGCCCCAAAGTCTTTATCCCCACCTTATTCACACTCAGCTTTGTTCGGCACGTAACTTAGAATATTTCGAGAAACTTTGTTTTGAATCCAAACGATCCCATACTGTGGGCCATAACTCGCTCTGTGGTTGAAGATAGACCCCACACCTCTTATAAATGCTCACTCGCACGAGCTCTATCTACGAATGTGACTACACCATGATAGTGCTCCCTAATGGTAGAATGCATCCTATTTTGTTTAATATAAAACTCTAGCTGCCAATTTCAAAACTATTAGGGCAATTATAAGGATTTTCTTAACACTAATTTTAAAATTATTTTCTACTGCATTCTCTTGACTTTTCAAAGACCCATTATATGTCTACAGTCCACGCCGATTTCTTTTATTACCAATGTTTCTGTTTGTTTCTTTTTGATTGGAGCAAGTTTTTATGACTTTTTTATTTTGCGCTATTCTTACAATCTGAAAACCCTTTTTATATTATTCTTTTCATTGTAGTTCACTGAACAATTTAAAAAATATTGAGCTTTTTTTTAATCGTATGCATGAGTTATTTACAGATGAACTTAAAATCAATTAAACAGGCAGGTTCCAGCAAATGTATGTGATACGACTTCAACCCCAACGTCTATTCGTTCAATAGTACTCTTTTCATACTAGTTCCAATTTAAAGTTGGTCTCGAAATTTATTTTTTAATGCGTGCCGTCTTTTTTTGATTCACACTTAATGCAATAATTTTTTGGCTCTATGTTTCCGCACTTTTAAAAAATAACCTCTACGAAAGCCTATTCAGGAAATCTTTTGCATCAACTCTGTATAGAAAAATTTTTTTTTTGCTCTATATGTACGCACTTTTAAAAATTAACATCTACGAAGCCTATTACAAGAAAATTTTCTTTTCAAAACTAAAAATTAGAGACTTGAATAAAACCTTACGGGCCTGCGGTTGGGTAAAATAGCTGGCAATTCAACCGAAAGTGAACGGAGAACTACGAGTAATTGTCGCTCCGTTGAGACTAACCAATCAACGAAAGCAAAGACTGTTAATTAACCTCCTGTGCTCTCACTGCACTATGCACTTGTTCCACGACAGAGCCTTGCTCTTTTAGCATTAAACCTCGGAGAAGAGAGAAGTGCTGTCTTAGTCTTTGAAGAACTCTGTTCCAATGTTTTTTAATCAAAGTTGATTTTTTTTGGGATACCACATAAACCTACAAATTCAGACTTACTTCAGCATTTGAAAATCGGTGTTCAATCCTGAAACTGACTTTGTATAAACGTAAAAGTTTCCGCGCCCTCGGACTCGAACCCCCGCCCTTCCTTTTTCATTGAACGCTCGGACCCACTGCGCTACGGTACCCTTTAGAGTTGTCCCAATCTTAATCCCACTTTATTCACCACTCCGCTTTCTTCTGGCGCATAGCTAGAATATTCGGAAACTTTTGTTTGAATCGAAACGATACCATACTGTGGGCCATACTCGCTCGTGGTTGCCGTGAGCTACGGTACAACTTTCGAGGGTGCCCAAAATTCTTTATCCCCCACTATTCAACACTCAGCTTCCTTATGTCATCATACTCACCCTCTTCTAGAAACGTTGTTTTGAATCAAAACTTGATACCACTACTGTGGCCATCACTCGCTCGGTGGTTAAAGTGAGCTACGGGTAACCTTTCGGGGTGACCAAATTCTTTATCCCACCTTATTCCACCTCAGCTTTGTTCTGGCACGTCATTATAATATCGAGAAGACTTTGTTTGAATTCCAAAAACGATACCATACTATGGCCATACTCGCTCGTGGTTGAAGTGACTACGGGTACCCTTTTCGAGGGTGCCCAAATTCTTTATCCACCTTATTCACGTCTCAGCTGTTGTTTCGGCACTTAACTTCGATATTCGGAGAAACTTTGCTTTGAATCCAAAAAACGATACCATACTATGTGCCATAACTCGCTCGTGCGTTGACTTGGCTAACGGGTACCCTTTCGCGGGTTGCCCCAAAGATTCTTTATCCCCCGTATTCACACTCAGCTTTGGGGTCTGGCACGTAACTTAGAATTTCGAGAAACTTTGTTTGAATCCCAAACGATACCATACGGTGGGCCAATAACTCGCTCCGTGGTTAAAGATAGACCCCACAACAGCTTCATGAAAATGCTCAGCCTCGCCGAGCTCTATCTTACGATGTGACTACACCATGATTAGTGCTCCATATATGGGAGATAATTCATCATATTTGTTAATTAATAGGAAAACTCTAGCTTGCCATTTCAAAATTATTTAGGGCATGATAGGATTTTTCTTAACATATTTAAAATGTTATTTCATACTGAATTCTACTTGGAAACTTTCAAGAATCCCATGTTAATCTGTCTACCTTCCAATCGCCGTTTCTTTTATACAATTTCTGTTTGTTTTCTTATTTGACTTGAGCAAGTTTAGAACTTTTTTTATTTTGGCGCTATTTCTTACCAATCTGAAAAACCTTTTTTATTATTATTTCCTTCATGGTATTCTCAATGCACAATTTAAAAATTTGAGCTTTTTTAATATATCGATGGCATGAGTTATTTACAGATGGGAACTTAATCAATTAACAGGCAGGTTTTCAAGCAATGTATTTGATACGCCTTCCACCCCAAAGGTCTTCTTTCGTTCAAATGTACTCTTTCATACTAGTTCCAATTTAAAGTTGGTCTAGAAATTTATTTTTAATGCGTGGCCGTACTTTTTTTGTATCAAAACTGAATGCAAATAATTTTTTGGGCTCTATGTTATACGCACTTTTAAACATTACATCTTCCTAGAGCCTATTCAGGAATCTTTTGATCAAAACCTGTATAGAACCATTTTTTTATGCTCTTATATGTGACGCACTTTTAAAAAGTAACATCTACTACGAAAGCCTAGTACAAGAAAATTTTCTTTACAAAAATAAAAAATTAGAGACATTGAAATGAAAACTTATTTCGGGCCTGCGTTGGTAAAAAATAGCTGGCATTCAAACCGAAAGTGAAAACGGACGAACTACTAGTAATGGTGGCTCTAGACTCAACAATCAAACGAAAGACAAAGCTGTTACGTTACCTGCCTCCGTGCGTCTCAATGCCCTATGCGCTTGGTTCAAGAAGAGCTTGGTCCTTTAGCATTAAACTCGGAGAGAGAGAAGTGCTTTCTTAGTCTTTGAGAACTCTTTCCACGTTTTTTAATCACAGTGTGCATTTTTGTGGGATACCACAATAAAGCATACCACATTCAACTTACATTCAGCATTTGAAAATCGGGTGTTAAATCATGAACTGACTTGTAAACGTAAAAGGTTACGCGCACCGCTGGGACTCGAACCCACGCCTTCCTTTTCATTGACTCTCTGACCCCTGAGCTACGGTACCCTTTTAGAGGGTTCCCAATTTTAATCCCCTTTATTCACCTCAGCTTTCTTCTGGCGCATAGCTTAGCATCTTCGAGAAACTTTGTTTGATCGAAACGATACCCTACTGTGGGCCGAACTCGCTCGTGGTTGACGTGAGCTACGGGTACACTTTCGGAGGGTGCCCAAAATGCTTTTCCCCCTTTATCCACACTCAGCTTCCTTCTGGCATCCAACTCACAATATTCTAGACACTTTGTTTTGATTCCAAAATACTACCATACTGTGGGCATACCGCTCGTGTTTAAAGTGACTAACGGGTACCCTTTCGAGTGCCCCAAATTCTTCTTTCTCCCACCTTATTCAACACTCGCTTTGTTCTGGCATCGTATTAGAATTTCGAGAACTTTGTTTGAATCCAAAAACGATACCCTCTATGGGCCCTAACTCGCTTCGTGTTGAAGTGAGGCTACGGGTACCCTTTCGAGGTGCCCCAATTCTTTATCCCACCTTATTCCCACTCAGCTTCCTTCTGCTATAACTCACAATATTCTAGAAACTTGTTTGACTCCAAAATGATACCATACCTGTGGGCATAACTCGCTCGTGGTTAAAGTGAGCTACGGTTACCCTTTCGAGGGTCCACCAACTTCTTTATCCCACCTTCTTCAACACTCAGCTTGTTCTGTCACGTAATTGAATATTCGAGAACTTATGTCTTTTGGAATCCAAAAACGATACCATACTATGGGCCTAACTCGCTCGTGTTGATCAGTGAGCTACCGTTACCCTCCTTTTCGTGAGGGTGCCTTCTTCCAATTCGTTTAGCCGCAACTTATTCAACCTCAGCTTCCTTCTGGCATCATAACTTATTCACAATATCTCGGAACTTTTGTGTTGAATCCCAAAATGATACCATAGCACTGGTGGGGCCATTAACTCGCTCGTGGTTGAAGTGAGCCTACGGGTTCCCTTTTCGAGCGCGTTCCCCCAAATTACTTTATCCCACCTTATATCAACACGCCGCTTTGTTTCTGGCAATTAATTCTAGAATATTCGAGAAACTTTCGTTTGAATCCAGAAATGATCCCATACTGTGGGGCCATAACCTCGCTCGTTGTTAAAGTGAGCTTACGGGTGGGTAACCTCTCGGCGGGTGCCCACAAATTCTTTATCCCACCTTTTCAACACTCATCTCTTGTTCTGGCACGGAATTAAAATCGAGTGAAACTTTGTTTGAATCCAAAAACGATACATATTAACTATGGCAATAACTCCGTCGTGTGGTTTGAATTAGCTACGGGTACCTTTCGAGGGTGCCCCAAATTCTTTATCGCCCACCTTATTCAACACTCAGCTGCTTCGGCATCCATAACTCACTAATATTCGAGAAACTTTGTTTGATCCAAATGTACCATACTGTGTGCCATACCTCGCTCGTGGTTGAGTGAGCTACGGGTACCCTTTTCGAGGGTGCCCAAATTCTTCTCCCAACACCTTTTTCACCTCAGCTTTGTTCTGGCACGTAATTACATATTCGAATGAAACTTGTGTTAATCCAAAACTATCCCATACGATGGGACCATACCTCGCTCGTAGGTGCAGTGAAGCTACGGGTACCCTTCGAGGGTGCCCCAAATTCTTTATCCCCCTTATTCACTCTCAGCCTTTGTGTTCTGTCACCGTACTTTAGAATATTCGAGAACTTGTTTGAATCCACAACGATACATACTATGGGCCATAACTCTCTCTCGTTGCTGAAGTGAGCTACGGGTACCCTTTCGGCGGTGCCCCAAAGTCTTATCTCCACACCTTATTCAACCCCTCATGCGTTGTTCTGGCAATTGGTTTTTTCCGTAACTTAGAATATTCGAGAAACTTTGTTGTGAAATCAAAAATCGATCCATACTGTGGGCCATACTCCTCGGGTTGAAGATAACCCCAAAACAATGGCATTAATGACATGCTCAGTCTCGCCGAGATCTATCTTACGAATTGACTATCACCCTGATAGTGCTTCTCCATATATGGGGAGATAGGGCATCATATTTTATTATAGAACTCTAGCTTGCCACTTTCAAAATATTTTAGGGCATATAAGGTGAGTCTAACATTTTAAAATGTTATTTTCCTACTAGAATGTCTCTTGGAAATCTTTCAAAGCAACCTTTTTATTATGTCTACACATTCCAATTCTCCGACCTTTCCTTTCTTCTATCCAATTTCTGTTTGTTCTTATTTGAAGTGAGCAAGTTTTATGACTTTTTTATTTTGCGCTAGTTCTTACCAATCTGAAAACCTTGTTATATTATTTCTGCAATGTATTCAAATGAACAATTTAAAATAGAGCTTTTTTAATCGTTGCCTGCGTTTATTTTACAGATGGGAGACTTAAATATCAAATTAAACAAGGCGGTCAAAGCAAATGTACTTTGATCGACTTACTTCACCCAAAGGTCTATGTTCGTTTCCAAATAGTACCCTTTCATACTATTTCCAATTTTTAAAGTTGGTCTACAGAATTACCTTTCTTAATGCGTGCCGTAAATTTTTTGATCAAACTGATGCAAATATAATTTTTTGGCTCTATGTTTACTGCACTTTTAAAATTAACCTCCCGGAGAGCCTGTAATCTATTCATAGAAATAATTTTGATCAAACCTGTATATGGAAAACTTTATTTTGCTCTATCTGTACCGCCTTTTTCAAAAGTACCATCTACGAAAGCCTATACAAGAAAAATTTTCTTTTACAAAAAATAAAAATTTAGGAGACATTGAATGAAACACTTTATTCGTTCCTGCGGTTGGGTCAAATCTAGCCTTATGGCAATTCAAACCGAAAGTGAAACGGAGAACTACGATTAAATTGTGCTCGAGACTAAAACAATCAAACGAAAGACGACAAGAACTTTTTAAGTTACCATCCTGTGCGCTCATGCACTAGCCTTATGCACTTGTCAAGACGCGGCATTGGTCTTGTAGCATTAATCCTCAGAGAGAATACGTGCTTTCTAGTCTTTGAGAACTCTTTCCAATGTTTTTTAATCGAAGTGTATTTTTTTGGGTATACCACAGATAACATTAGACCCATATTTCAGACTTACTTCAGCCTTTGAAAATCGGCTGTGTTAATCAATGACTGACTTTGTATAACGTAAAAGGTTACTGCGCCGCTGGACTTGAACCCACGCCCTTGCCTTTTCATTGCAACGCTCTGACCCAACATGAGTGCTACTGGTCACCCTTTAAGGGGTGCCCAAATTCTTATTCCCACTTTATTCAACCACTCAGCTTTTCTTCTGAGCATAGCTTAATATTCGAGAACTTTGTTTGAACATCGAACGCTACCCTACTGTGGGCCATCCTCGCTCGTGGTTGACGTGAGCTACGGAAGACACTTTTTCGCGGTGCCCAAATTCTTTATCCCACTTTATTCACCACTCAGCTTCCTTCTGGCATCATCATACCACAATAGTCTAGAAACTTTGTTGAATCCCAAACTGATACCCTCTGACTGTGCGCTTCCATAACTCGCCGCTTTGTTTCTGGCACGTACTCTAGAATATTCGACTATCACACTTTCTTGTTGCATTCCCCCGCATCCCCTAGAATCACGGATACTCATTCACTATTGGTTCCGATTCACATCTCTCGTCTTTCGTGTCTTGAAGTGAGCAATCTACGGGTACCCTTTCAACTGGTGCCCTCGCCCAAATTCTGTATCCCTACCCTATCCACACTTCATAAAAAAAAAAAATAATAAATAAAAAAGCGTCTCTTCGTGGGCATCATAACTCACAATATTCTAGAAACTTTGTTTGAATCCAGAAATGAATACCATACTGTGGCCTACTCCGCTCGTGGTTAAGTGGCTACTTGGTACCTTTCGAGGGTGCCACAAATTCTGTTATTCCACCTTATTTCAACACTCCGCTTTGTTCTGGCACGTAATTGAATAATCGAGGAAACGTAGTTTGAATCCCAAAAACGGATACCATTACTATGGGCAATAACTGCGCTCTTTGGCTTGACGTAGCTACCCCGGGGCGGTCTACACTTTCGAGGGTGCCTCCAAATTCTTATCCCTCTTATTCAACACTCAGCTTCCTTCTGGCATCATAACTCACAATAGTCGAGAAACTTTGTTTGAATCCAAAATGATACCATACTGTGGCCATAACTCGCTCGTGTTGAAGTGAGTTACTACGGTACCCTTTCGAGGGTGCCCACCATCCAAATTCTTTATATCTCCACCTTATTCAACACTCACGCTTTGTTCTGGCACGTAATTAGAATATCGAGAAACTTTGTTGAAATCCCAAAACGATACTATACTATGGGCCATAACTCGCCTCAGTGTTTGAAGTGAGCTAACGGGTACCCTTTCGAGGTCCCCAAATTCTTTATCCCGTCCCTTATCAACTCTCAGCTTTGTTACACGTGGGCCGTACAATCTTAGCAACTATTGAGAACTCGCTTTTTCCGGACAATCCAAAAACGATACCATACTATGGGCCATAACTCGCTCGTGTTTAAGTGAGCTAACGGTTTACCCTTCGAGGGTGCCCCAAATCTTTAGCCCAACCGTTTATTCAACTACTCAGCTTTGTTCTTTGCACGTAACCTTAGAATATTCGAGTGAAACTTGATTGTTTTGCATCCAAAACGATAACCATCATCGTGGGTCCCACTACATACTGCTCTGGTTGAAGATAACCCCACAAACTGCTATATGAAAATGCCTCACATCTCCGACCGCTTCTACTCTTACTAGATGTGGACTAGCACCCAGATAGGCTCCATATTATGGAGCATACGGGTCATTCATATTGCTGTAATTTTAGAAAACTCTAGCTTGCCTAATCTTCAAAATATTTAGGGCATGATAAGCCATTTTCTTTCAACACTATGGTAAAATCTGTTATTTTCATACTATGAATTCTTCTTGTGGAAACCTTCAAAGACACAACCATTTAATTAACTATGTCTTACATTCCATCGCCGTAGTTCTTTATACCACTTTCTTGTTTTGCTCTTTTATTTGAATTGGTGCGCAAGTTTCCTTCATGAACTTTTTCTTTTTCATTTTTGCGCTCTATTTTCGTTTCCCACATAATCCCTTGATCCTACACCTTGTTCATTAGTTTTCCTTCATGTTATGTTCAATACAATTAAGAAATAATTTGTCTGTTTTTTAATCGTATGCATGCAGTTTAATTTTAACAGATGGGAACTTAAAATCCAATAACAAGGCGTTTCAAAGGCAAATGTATTTGATAACGACTTCACCCCAAAGGTCTATTGCGTTCAAATAGTACTCTTTCATACTATTTCCATTTAAAAGTTTGGTCTAGAAATTTATTGTTTATGCGTGCCGTACTTTTTTGATCAACTTAATGCAAATAATTTTTTGGCTCTATGTTTCTACCGCACTTTTAAAAATTAAACATCTCGAGAGGCCTAGTCAGGAAATAGTTTTGTGATCACACTGTATAGCAATTTTTTTTTGTTTTTGCCTCTAATCTGTACGCACTTTTTAAAAAGAGTAACACTCCTACGAAAGCCTATTACAAGAAAATTTTCTTTTAACAAAAAAAAAAATTAGCCGACTTTGAATATGAAACACTTATTCGGCGCCTGCGGTTGGTTAAAATACATGCAATTCAAACCGAAAGTGAAACGGCAGCAACTACGAGTGAAATTGTGCTCGAGACTAAACATCAACGATAACACAAGACTGTTAAGTCTACCTCCTTGCGCTCAATGCACTATGCACTTTGCTCTTCACGACAGAGCATTGGTCGTTAGCATTAAACTCGAGAGAGAGAGAGTGCTTTTCTTATCGTTGAGAAACATCTTTTGCCATGTTTTTGATCAAAGTGTGATTTTTTTTGGGATACCACAATAAACATACCACAGTCAGACTTACTTCACATTTGAAAATCGGTGTTAAATCATGACTGACTTTGTAGAACGTAAAAGTTTACGCGCCCCTTCTGTGACTCGAACCCCGCCCTTCCTTTCATTGAACCTCTGGAACCACTGACTACGGGGTTATCCTTAGAGGGTCCCAAAGCTCTTATCCCACTTTATTCAACACTCAGCTTTCTTCTGGCGCATAGCTTAAGACTATTCGAGAAACTTGTTTTGAATCGACATAAACGATACCATACTGCTGGCGTCATAACTCTCTCGTGTTGACGTGACTACTGGTTACACTTTCGGGGGTGCCCCCAAATTCTTTATCCCACTTATTTCATAAACTCAGCTGTCTTCTGCTCATAACTCACAATATTCTAGAAGCCTTTTGTTTGAATCCAAAATGATACCAATACACATGTGGGCCATAACTCGCTCGTGGTTAAGTGAGCTCAGTGGTGGGGGGGGGGCGGGGTGGGGGGGGGGGGGGGGGGGTACCTTTTTCGAGGGTGCCCCAAATCTTTATCCCACCTATCAACACTCATCTTTGTTCTGGCACGTATTAGAATTTCGAGAAACTTGTTTTGAATCCTAAAACCGCTACATACTATGGGCCATAACCTCGTCTCGTGGTTGAAGTGAGCTACGGTTCCCTTTCGAGGGATGCCCCAAATTCTTTATCCCACCTCATCAAACACATCCTGCTCTCCTTCTGGCATCATAACTCACAATATTCTAGAAACTTGTTTGAATCCAGAAACTGATACCATACTGTGGGCCATAACTCGCTCGTGGGTAAATGAGCTACGGTACCCTTTCGAGGTTATGCCCTCTCCAATTCTTTATATTCTTTATCCCACCTTATTAACACTAGCTTTGTTCGGCACGTATTAGAATATTCGATGAAACTTAGTTTGAATCCAAAAACGATACCATACTATGTGTGGCATAACTCGACCATCGTGGTTTGAAGTGAGCTACGGGTCACCCTTTCGAGGGGTGCCCAACTTCTTTAAATCCCACTTATTCCCACTCAGTCTTCCTTCTGCATCATAACTCACAATAGTTCGAGAAACTTTGTTTTGAATCCAAAATCTGATCATACTGTGGGCCTAACTCGCTCGTGGTTGAATTGAGCTACGGGTAACCCTTTCGAAGGGTCTGCGCCCTAAATCTTTATCCCACCTTATTCACACCTCCCTTTGGTTCTGGCACGTAATTAGAATAGTTTCGAGTAAACCTTCTTTGTTGTGATCCAAAAACGATACCATACTATTGGCATACTCGCTCGTGGTTGAAGTGAGCTACGGTACCTTTCGAGGGTTGCCCCAAATTCTTCTTTTCCCACCTTATGCAACTCCTCAGCTTTGTTCTGGCACTTAACTTAGAATCCTTCAGAACCTTTGTTTGAATCCAAAGAACGTGATACCATACTATGGGCCTAACTCCTCGGGTTTAGTGAGCTACGGTTACCTTTCGAGGGTGCCCCCAAGTCTTTATCCCACCTTATGTCACACTTCAGCATTGGTTCTGGCACGTAACGTTAGAATATTCGAGAAAACTCCTTTGTTTGAATCCAAAAACGATATACCATCGGGGGGCCAATAACTCGCTCGGGTGAGAAGACCCCATCAACATGCATTAGGAACTGCCCTCATTTCTCTGCCGAGCTCTATCTTCACGATTGACTATCACCCTGATAGGGTGCTCCCTAAATATTGGGCGATCTGCATCATTATTTTTTAATTTAGTCGAAAACTCTAAGCTTGCCAATTTCAAATCATTTAAGGACATGCTAAGGACTTTCTTAAACTACTTTTACAATGTTATTTTCATACTAGCCAGTCTCTTTGGAAACTTTCAACTAAACCCTTTAATCTGGCTACATTCCAATCGCCTGATTTCTTTTTACCAATTTCTGTTTGTTTCTTATTTGAATTGGAGCAAGTTTTCTGAACTTTTTTTATTTTGCGTATTTGTCTTACCAATCTGAAACCTTTTATATATTTCTTCTGTAGTTCAATGAACAATTTCAAAAATTTGAGCTTTTTAATCGTATGCATTGTTATTTACAGATGGGAACTAAATCAATTACACGGCCAGGTTTCAAGCAAATGTTTGATACGACCTTCACCCCAAATGGTCTATTTCGTTCAATAGTACTCTTTCATACTATTTCCAATTTAAAGTTTGGTCTGAAGTTATTTTTATGCGTGGCCGTACTGTTTTTTTGATCAAAACTGAATGCACAAATTTTTTGGCTCTCTGTTTTACGCACTTTTAAAAATTACCCTCTACGAGAGCCTATTCAGAAATATTTTGATCAAACCTGTTATAAAAAATTTTTTTTTGCGCTATCATGTACGCACTTTTAAAAAGTAACCTCTACGAACAGCCTATTTACCAAAATTTTCTTTTACAAAAATAAAAAATTTAGAGACATTGAAATGAAAACTTATTCGGGCCTTCTAAGTTACGTGCCAGAACAAAGCTGAGTGTTGAATAAGGTGGGATAAAGAATTTGGGGCACCCTCGAAAGGGTACCCGTAGCTCACTTCAACCACGAGCGAGTTATGGCCCACAGTATGGTATCATTTTTGGATTCAAACAAAGTTTCTCGAATATTGTGAGTTATGATGCCAGAAGGAAGCTGAGTGTTGAATAAGGTGGGATAAAGAATTTGGGGCACCCTCGAAAGGGTACCCGTAGCTCACTTCAACCACGAGCGAGTTATGGCCATAGTATGGTATCGTTTTTGGATTCAAACAAGTTTCTCGAATATTCTAATTACGTGCCAGAACAAAGCTGAGAGTGTTGAATAAGGTGGGATAAAGAATTTGGGGCACCCCTCGAAAGGGTACCCGTAGCTCACTTCAACCACGAGCGAGTTATGCCCACAGTATGGTATCATTTTTGATTCAAACAAAGTTCTCGAATATTGTGAGTTATGATGCCAGAAGGAAGCTGAGGGTTGAATAAGGTGGGATAAAGAATTTGGGGCCCTCGAAAGGGTACCCGTAGCTCCTTCAACGCACGAGCGAGTTATGGCCCATAGTATGGTATCGTTTTTGGATTCAAACAAAGTTCTCGAAATATTCTAATTACGTGCCAGAACAAAGCTGAGTGTTGAATAAGGTGGGATAAAGAATTTGGGGCACCCTCGAAAGGGTACCCGTAGCTCACTTTAACACGAGCGAGTTATGGCCCACAGTATGGTATCATTTTGGATTCAACAAAGTTTCTAGAATATTGTGAGTTATGATGCCAGAAGGAAGCTGAGTGTTGAATAAAGGGGGGGATAAAGATTTTGGGCACCCTCGAAAAGTGTACCCGTAGCTCACGTCACCACGAGCGAGTTATGGCCCACAGTATGGTATCGTTTTTCGATTCAAACAAAGTTTCTCGAATATTCTAAGCTATGCGCCAGAAGAAAGCTGAGTGTTGAATAAAGTGGGATTAAGAATTTGGGACACCCTCTAAAGGGTACCCGTAGCTCAGTTGGTCAGAGCGTTCGATGAAAAGGAAGGGCGTGGGTTCGAGTCCCAGCGGGCGCGTAACCTTTTACGTTCTACAAAGTCAGTTCATGATTTAACACCCGATTTTCAAATGCTGAATGTAAGTCTGAAATGTGGTATGTTTATTGTGGTATCCCAAAAAAATCACACTTTGATTAAAAACATTGGAAAGAGTTTCTCAAAGACTAAGAAAGCACTTCTCTCTCTCTCGAGTTTAATGCTAAAGACCAATGCTCTGTCTTGAACAAGTGCATAGTGCATTGAGCGCACAGGAGGTAACTTAACAGTCTTTGTCTTTCGTTTGATTGTTTAGTCTCGAGCACAATTACTCGTAGTTCTCCGTTTCACTTTCGGTTTGAATTGCCATGCTATTTTACCCAACCGCAGGCCCGAATAAGTTTTTCATTTCAATGTCTCTAAATTTTTATTTTTTGTAAAAGAAAATTTTCTTGTAATAGGCTTTCGTAGATGTTACTTTTTAAAAGTGCGTACATATAGAGCAAAAAAAATTTTTCTATACAGGTTTGATCAAAATATTTCCTGAATAGGCTCTCGTAGATGTTAATTTTTAAAAGTGCGTAAACATAGAGCCAAAAAATTATTTGCATTCAGTTTTGATCAAAAAAGTACGGCACGCATTAAAAATAAATTTCTAGACCAACTTTAAATTGGAACTAGTATGAAAGAGTACTATTTGAACGAAATAGACCTTTGGGGTGAAGTCGTATCAAATACATTTGCTTGAAACCTGCCTTGTTAATTTGATTTTAAGTTCCCATCTGTAAATAACTCATGCATACGATTAAAAAAGCTCAATATTTTTAAATTGTTCATTGAACTACCATAAAGAAATAATATAAAAAGGTTTTCAGATTGGTAAGAAATAGCGCAAAATAAAAAAAAGTTCATAAAACTTGCTCCAATTCAAATAAGAAACAAACAGAAATTGGTATAAAAGAATCGGCGTTGGAATGTAGACATATTAAATGGGTTTCTTTGAAAGTTTCCAAGAGAATTCTAGTATGAAAATAACATTTTAAATATGTTAAGAAAATCCTTATCATGCCCTAAATATTTTGAAATTGGCAAGCTAGAGTTTTCTATAATTAACAAATATGATGCCATATCTCCCATATATGGAGCACTATCATGGTGATAGTCACATCGTAAGATAGAGCTCGGCGAGCTGAGCATTTCATAATGCATGTTGTGGGGTCTATCTTCAACCACGAGCGAGTTATGGCCACCAGTATGGTATCGTTTTTGGATTCAAACAAAGTTTCTCGAATATTCTAAGTTACGTGCCAGAACAAAGCTGAGTGTTGAATAAGGTGGGATAAAGACTTTGGGGCACCCTCGAAAGGGTACCCGTAGCTCACTTCAAGCACGAGCGAGTTATGGCCCATAGTATGGTATCGTTTTTGGATTCAAACAAAGTTTCTCGAATATTCTAAGTTACGTGCCAGAACAAGCTGAGAGTTGAATAAGGTGGGATAAGAATTTGGGGCACCCTCGAAAGGGTACCCGTAGCTCACTTCAAGCCACGAGCGAGTTATGGCCCATAGTATGGTATCGTTTTGGATTCAACAAAGTTTCTCGAATATTCTAATTACGTGCCAGAACAAAGCTGAGTGTTGAATAAGGTGGGATAAAGAATTTGGGGCACCCTCGAAAGGGTACCCGTAGCTCACTTCAACCACGAGCGAGTTATGGCCCACAGTATGGTATCATTTTTGGATTCAAACAAAGTTTCTCGAATATTGTGAGTTATGATGCCAGAAGCGAAGCTGAGTGAGTGTTGAATAAGGTGGGATAAAGAATTTGGGGCACCCTCGAAAGGGTACCCGTAGCTCACTTCAACCACGAGCGAGTTATGGCCCATAGTATGGTATCGTTTTTGGATTCAAACAAAGTTTCTCGAATATTCTAATTACGTGCCAGAACAAAGCTGAGTGTTGAATAAGGTGGGATAAAGAATTTGGGGCACCCTCGAAAGGGTACCCGTAGCTCACTTCAACCACGAGCGAGTTATGGCCCACAGTATGGTATCATTTTTGGATTCAAACAAAGTTTCTCGAATATTGTGAGTTATGATGCCAGAAGGAAGCTGAGTGTTGAATAAGGTGGGATAAAGAATTTGGGGCACCCTCGAAAGGGTACCCGTAGCTCACTTCAAGCACGAGCGAGTTATGGCCCATAGTATGGTATCGTTTTTGGATTCAAACAAAGTTTCTCGAATATTCTAAGTTACGTGCCAGAACAAAGCTGAGAGTTGAATAAGGTGGGATAAAGAATTTGGGGCACCCTCGAAAGGGTACCCGTAGCTCACTTCAACCACGAGCGAGTTATGGCCCATAGTATGGTATCGTTTTTGGATTCAAACAAAGTTTCTCGAATATTCTAATTACGTGCCAGAACAAAGCTGAGTGTTGAATAAGGTGGGATAAAGAATTTGGGGCACCCTCGAAAGGGTACCCGTAGCTCACTTCAACCACGAGCGAGTTATGGCCCACAGTATGGTATCATTTTTGGATTCAAACAAAGTTTCTCGAATATTGTGAGTTATGATGCCAGAAGGAAGCTGAGTGTTGAATAAGGTGGGATAAAGAATTTGGGGCACCCTCGAAAGGGTACCCGTAGCTCACTTCAACCACGAGCGAGTTATTGCCCATAGTATGGTATCGTTTTTGGATTCAAACTAAGTTTCTCGAATATTCTAATTACGTGCCAGAACAAAGCTGAGTGTTGAATAAGGTGGGATAAAGAATTTGTGGCACCCTCGAAAGGGTACCCGTAGCTCACTTTAACCACGAGCGAGTTATGGCCCACAGTATGGTATCATTTCTGGATTCAAACAAAGTTTCTAGAATATTGTGAGTTATGATGCCAGAAGGAAGCTGAGTGTTGAATAAGGTGGGATAAAGAATTTGGGGCACCCTCGAAAGGGTACCCGTAGCTCACTTCAACCACGAGCGAGTTATGGCCCATAGTATGGTATCGTTTTTGGATTCAAACAAAGTTTCTCGAATATTCTAATTACGTGCCAGAACAAAGCTGAGTGTTGAATAAGGTGGGATAAAGAATTTGGGGCACCCTCGAAAGGGTACCCGTAGCTCACTTTAACCACGAGCGAGTTATGGCCCACAGTATGGTATCATTTTTGGATTCAAACAAAGTTTCTAGAATATTGTGAGTTATGATGCCAGAAGGAAGCTGAGTGTTGAATAAAGTGGGATAAAGAATTTTGGGCACCCTCGAAAGTGTACCCGTAGCTCACGTCAACCACGAGCGAGTTATGGCCCACAGTATGGTATCGTTTTTCGATTCAAACAAAGTTTCTCGAATATTCTAAGCTATGCGCCAGAAGAAAGCTGAGTGTTGAATAAAGTGGGATTAAGAATTTGGGACACCCTCTAAAGGGTACCCGTAGCTCAGTTGGTCAGAGCGTTCAATGAAAAGGAAGGGCGTGGGTTCGAGTCCCAGCGGGCGCGTAACCTTTTACGTTCTACAAAGTCAGTTCATGATTTAACACCCGATTTTCAAATGCTGAATGTAAGTCTGAAATGTGGTATGTTTATTGTGGTATCCCAAAAAAATCACACTTTGATTAAAAACATTGGAAAGAGTTTCTCAAAGACTAAGAAAGCACTTCTCTCTCTCTCGAGTTTAATGCTAAAGACCAATGCTCTGTCTTGAACAAGTGCATAGTGCATTGAGCGCACAGGAGGTAACTTAACAGTCTTTGTCTTTCGTTTGATTGTTTAGTCTCGAGCACAATTACTCGTAGTTCTCCGTTTCACTTTCGGTTTGAATTGCCATGCTATTTTACCCAACCGCAGGCCCGAATAAGTTTTTCATTTCAATGTCTCTAAATTTTTTATTTTTTGTAAAAGAAAATTTTCTTGTAATAGGCTTTCGTAGATGTTACTTTTTAAAAGTGCGTACATATAGAGCAAAAAAAATTTTTCTATACAGGTTTGATCAAAATATTTCCTGAATAGGCTCTCGTAGATGTTAATTTTTAAAAGTGCGTAAACATAGAGCCAAAAAATTATTTGCATTCAGTTTTGATCAAAAAAGTACGGCACGCATTAAAAATAAATTTCTAGACCAACTTTAAATTGGAACTAGTATGAAAGAGTACTATTTGAACGAAATAGACCTTTGGGGTGAAGTCGTATCAAATACATTTGCTTGAAACCTGCCTTGTTAATTTGATTTTAAGTTCCCATCTGTAAATAACTCATGCATACGATTAAAAAAGCTCAATATTTTTAAATTGTTCATTGAACTACCATGAAGAAATAATATAAAAAGGTTTTCAGATTGGTAAGAAATAGCGCAAAATAAAAAAAGTTCATAAAACTTGCTCCAATTCAAATAAGAAACAAACAGAAATTGGTATAAAAGAATCGGCGATTGGAATGTAGACATATTAAATGGGTTTCTTTGAAAGTTTCCAAGAGAATTCTAGTATGAAAATAACATTTTAAATATGTTAAGAAAATCCTTATCATGCCCTAAATATTTTGAAATTGGCAAGCTAGAGTTTTCTATAATTAACAAATATGATGCCATATCTCCCATATATGGAGCACTATCATGGTGATAGTCACATCGTAAGATAGAGCTCGGCGAGCTGAGCATTTCATAATGCATGTTTGTGGGGTCTATCTTCAACCACGAGCGAGTTATGGCCCACAGTATGGTATCGTTTTTGGATTCAAACAAAGTTTCTCGAATATTCTAAGTTACGTGCCAGAACAAAGCTGAGTGTTGAATAAGGTGGGATAAAGACTTTGGGGCACCCTCGAAAGGGTACCCGTAGCTCACTTCAAGCACGAGCGAGTTATGGCCCATAGTATGGTATCGTTTTTGGATTCAAACAAAGTTTCTCGAATATTCTAAGTTACGTGCCAGAACAAAGCTGAGAGTTGAATAAGGTGGGATAAAGAATTTGGGGCACCCTCGAAAGGGTACCCGTAGCTCACTTCAACCACGAGCGAGTTATGGCCCATAGTATGGTATCGTTTTTGGATTCAAACAAAGTTTCTCGAATATTCTAATTACGTGCCAGAACAAAGCTGAGTGTTGAATAAGGTGGGATAAAGAATTTGGGGCACCCTCGAAAGGGTACCCGTAGCTCACTTCAACCACGAGCGAGTTATGGCCCACAGTATGGTATCATTTTTGGATTCAAACAAAGTTTCTCGAATATTGTGAGTTATGATGCCAGAAGGAAGCTGAGTGTTGAATAAGGTGGGATAAAGAATTTGGGGCACCCTCGAAAGGGTACCCGTAGCTCACTTCAACCACGAGCGAGTTATGGCCCATAGTATGGTATCGTTTTTGGATTCAAACAAAGTTTCTCGAATATTCTAATTACGTGCCAGAACAAAGCTGAGTGTTGAATAAGGTGGGATAAAGAATTTGGGGCACCCTCGAAAGGGTACCCGTAGCTCACTTTAACCACGAGCGAGTTATGGCCCACAGTATGGTATCATTTTTGGATTCAAACAAAGTTTCTAGAATATTGTGAGTTATGATGCCAGAAGGAAGCTGAGTGTTGAATAAAGTGGGATAAAGAATTTTGGGCACCCTCGAAAGTGTACCCGTAGCTCACGTCAACCACGAGCGAGTTATGGCCCACAGTATGGTATCGTTTTTCGATTCAAACAAAGTTTCTCGAATATTCTAAGCTATGCGCCAGAAGAAAGCTGAGTGTTGAATAAAGTGGGATTAAGAATTTGGGACACCCTCTAAAGGGTACCCGTAGCTCAGTTGGTCAGAGCGTTCAATGAAAAGGAAGGGCGTGGGTTCGAGTCCCAGCGGGCGCGTAACCTTTTACGTTCTACAAAGTCAGTTCATGATTTAACACCCGATTTTCAAATGCTGAATGTAAGTCTGAAATGTGGTATGTTTATTGTGGTATCCCAAAAAAATCACACTTTGATTAAAAACATTGGAAAGAGTTTCTCAAAGACTAAGAAAGCACTTCTCTCTCTCTCGAGTTTAATGCTAAAGACCAATGCTCTGTCTTGAACAAGTGCATAGTGCATTGAGCGCACAGGAGGTAACTTAACAGTCTTTGTCTTTCGTTTGATTGTTTAGTCTCGAGCACAATTACTCGTAGTTCTCCGTTTCACTTTCGGTTTGAATTGCCATGCTATTTTACCCAACCGCAGGCCCGAATAAGTTTTTCATTTCAATGTCTCTAAATTTTTTATTTTTTGTAAAAGAAAATTTTCTTGTAATAGGCTTTCGTAGATGTTACTTTTTAAAAGTGCGTACATATAGAGCAAAAAAAATTTTTCTATACAGGTTTGATCAAAATATTTCCTGAATAGGCTCTCGTAGATGTTAATTTTTAAAAGTGCGTAAACATAGAGCCAAAAAATTATTTGCATTCAGTTTTGATCAAAAAAGTACGGCACGCATTAAAAATAAATTTCTAGACCAACTTTAAATTGGAACTAGTATGAAAGAGTACTATTTGAACGAAATAGACCTTTGGGGTGAAGTCGTATCAAATACATTTGCTTGAAACCTGCCTTGTTAATTTGATTTTAAGTTCCCATCTGTAAATAACTCATGCATACGATTAAAAAAGCTCAATATTTTTAAATTGTTCATTGAACTACCATGAAGAAATAATATAAAAAGGTTTTCAGATTGGTAAGAAATAGCGCAAAATAAAAAAAGTTCATAAAACTTGCTCCAATTCAAATAAGAAACAAACAGAAATTGGTATAAAAGAATCGGCGATTGGAATGTAGACATATTAAATGGGTTTATTTGAAAGTTTCCAAGAGAATTCTAGTATGAAAATAACATTTTAAATATGTTAAGAAAATCCTTATCATGCCCTAAATATTTTGAAATTGGCAAGCTAGAGTTTTCTATAATTAACAAATATGATGCCATATCTCCCATATATGGAGCACTATCATGGTGATAGTCACATCGTAAGATAGAGCTCGGCGAGCTGAGCATTTCATAATGCATGTTTGTGGGGTCTATCTTCAACCACGAGCGAGTTATGGCCCACAGTATGGTATCGTTTTTGGATTCAAACAAAGTTTCTCGAATATTCTAAGTTACGTGCCAGAACAAAGCTGAGTGTTGAATAAGGTGGGATAAAGACTTTGGGGCACCCTCGAAAGGGTACCCGTAGCTCACTTCAAGCCACGAGCGAGTTATGGCCCATAGTATGGTATCGTTTTTGGATTCAAACAAAGTTTCTCGAATATTCTAAGTTACGTGCCAGAACAAAGCTGAGATGTTGAATAAGGTGGGATAAAGAATTTGGGGCACCCTCGAAAGGGTACCCGTAGCTCACTTCAACCACGAGCGAGTTATGGCCCATAGTATGGTATCGTTTTTGGATTCAAACAAAGTTTCTCGAATATTCTAATTACGTGCCAGAACAAAGCTGAGTGTTGAATAAGGTGGGATAAAGAATTTGGGGCACCCTCGAAAGGGTACCCGTAGCTCACTTAACCACGAGCGAGTTATGGCCCACAGTATGGTATCATTTTTGGATTCAAACAAAGTTTCTAGAATATTGTGAGTTATGATGCCAGAAGGAAGCTGAGTGTTGAATAAAGTGGGATAAAGAATTTTGGGCACCCTCGAAAGTGTACCCGTAGCTCACGTCAACCACGAGCGAGTTATGGCCCACAGTATGGTATCGTTTTTCGATTCAAACAAAGTTTCTCGAATATTCTAAGCTATGCGCCAGAAGAAAGCTGAGTGTTGAATAAAGTGGGATTAAGAATTTGGGACACCCTCTAAAGGGTACCCGTAGCTCAGTTGGTCAGAGCGTTCAATGAAAAGGAAGGGCGTGGGTTCGAGTCCCAGCGGGCGCGTAACCTTTTACGTTCTACAAAGTCAGTTCATGATTTAACACCCGATTTTCAAATGCTGAATGTAAGTCTGAAATGTGGTATGTTTATTGTGGTATCCCAAAAAAATCACACTTTGATTAAAAACATTGGAAAGAGTTTCTCAAAGACTAAGAAAGCACTTCTCTCTCTCTCGAGTTTAATGCTAAAGACCAATGCTCTGTCTTGAACAAGTGCATAGTGCATTGAGCGCACAGGAGGTAACTTAACAGTCTTTGTCTTTCGTTTGATTGTTTAGTCTCGAGCACAATTACTCGTAGTTCTCCGTTTCACTTTCGGTTTGAATTGCCATGCTATTTTACCCAACCGCAGGCCCGAATAAGTTTTTCATTTCAATGTCTCTAAATTTTTTATTTTTTGTAAAAGAAAATTTTCTTGTAATAGGCTTTCGTAGATGTTACTTTTTAAAAGTGCGTACATATAGAGCAAAAAAAATTTTTCTATACAGGTTTGATCAAAATATTTCCTGAATAGGCTCTCGTAGATGTTAATTTTTAAAAGTGCGTAAACATAGAGCCAAAAAATTATTTGCATTCAGTTTTGATCAAAAAAGTACGGCACGCATTAAAAATAAATTTCTAGACCAACTTTAAATTGGAACTAGTATGAAAGAGTACTATTTGAACGAAATAGACCTTTGGGGTGAAGTCGTATCAAATACATTTGCTTGAAACCTGCCTTGTTAATTTGATTTTAAGTTCCCATCTGTAAATAACTCATGCATACGATTAAAAAAGCTCAATATTTTTAAATTGTTCATTGAACTACCATGAAGAAATAATATAAAAAGGTTTTCAGATTGGTAAGAAATAGCGCAAAATAAAAAAAGTTCATAAAACTTGCTCCAATTCAAATAAGAAACAAACAGAAATTGGTATAAAAGAATCGGCGATTGGAATGTAGACATATTAAATGGGTTTCTTTGAAAGTTTCCAAGAGAATTCTAGTATGAAAATAACATTTTAAATATGTTAAGAAAATCCTTATCATGCCCTAAATATTTTGAAATTGGCAAGCTAGAGTTTTCTATAATTAACAAATATGATGCCATATCTCCCATATATGGAGCACTATCATGGTGATAGTCACATCGTAAGATAGAGCTCGGCGAGCTGAGCATTTCATAATGCATGTTTGTGGGGTCTATCTTCAACCACGAGCGAGTTATGGCCCACCGTATGGTATCGTTTTTGGATTCAAACAAAGTTTCTCGAATATTCTAAGTTACGTGCCAGAACAAAGCTGAGTGTTGAATAAGGTGGGATAAAGACTTTGGGGCACCCTCGAAAGGGTACCCGTAGCTCACTTCAAGCACGAGCGAGTTATGGCCCATAGTATGGTATCGTTTTTGGATTCAAACAAAGTTTCTCGAATATTCTAAGTTACGTGCCAGAACAAAGCTGAGAGTTGAATAAGGTGGGATAAAGAATTTGGGGCACCCTCGAAAGGGTACCCGTAGCTCACTTCAACCACGAGCGAGTTATGGCCCATAGTATGGTATCGTTTTTGGATTCAAACAAAGTTTCTCGAATATTCTAATTACGTGCCAGAACAAAGCTGAGTGTTGAATAAGGTGGGATAAAGAATTTGGGGCACCCTCGAAAGGGTACCCGTAGCTCACTTCAACCACGAGCGAGTTATGGCCCACAGTATGGTATCATTTTTGGATTCAAACAAAGTTTCTCGAATATTGTGAGTTATGATGCCAGAAGGAAGCTGAGTGTTGAATAAGGTGGGATAAAGAATTTGGGGCACCCTCGAAAGGGTACCCGTAGCTCACTTCAACCACGAGCGAGTTATTGCCCATAGTATGGTATCGTTTTTGGATTCAAACAAAGTTTCTCGAATATTCTAATTACGTGCCAGAACAAAGCTGAGTGTTGAATAAGGTGGGATAAAGAATTTGTGGCACCCTCGAAAGGGTACCCGTAGCTCACTTTAACCACGAGCGAGTTATGGCCCACAGTATGGTATCATTTCTGGATTCAAACAAAGTTTCTAGAATATTGTGAGTTATGATGCCAGAAGGAAGCTGAGTGTTGAATAAGGTGGGATAAAGAATTTGGGGCACCCTCGAAAGGGTACCCGTAGCTCACTTCAACCACGAGCGAGTTATGGCCCATAGTATGGTATCGTTTTTGGATTCAAACAAAGTTTCTCGAATATTCTAATTACGTGCCAGAACAAAGCTGAGTGTTGAATAAGGTGGGATAAAGAATTTGGGGCACCCTCGAAAGGGTACCCGTAGCTCACTTTAACCACGAGCGAGTTATGGCCCACAGTATGGTATCATTTTTGGATTCAAACAAAGTTTCTAGAATATTGTGAGTTATGATGCCAGAAGGAAGCTGAGTGTTGAATAAAGTGGGATAAAGAATTTTGGGCACCCTCGAAAGTGTACCCGTAGCTCACGTCAACCACGAGCGAGTTATGGCCCACAGTATGGTATCGTTTTTCGATTCAAACAAAGTTTCTCGAATATTCTAAGCTATGCGCCAGAAGAAAGCTGAGTGTTGAATAAAGTGGGATTAAGAATTTGGGACACCCTCTAAAGGGTACCCGTAGCTCAGTTGGTCAGAGCGTTCAATGAAAAGGAAGGGCGTGGGTTCGAGTCCCAGCGGGCGCGTAACCTTTTACGTTCTACAAAGTCAGTTCATGATTTAACACCCGATTTTCAAATGCTGAATGTAAGTCTGAAATGTGGTATGTTTATTGTGGTATCCCAAAAAAATCACACTTTGATTAAAAACATTGGAAAGAGTTTCTCAAAGACTAAGAAAGCACTTCTCTCTCTCTCGAGTTTAATGCTAAAGACCAATGCTCTGTCTTGAACAAGTGCATAGTGCATTGAGCGCACAGGAGGTAACTTAACAGTCTTTGTCTTTCGTTTGATTGTTTAGTCTCGAGCACAATTACTCGTAGTTCTCCGTTTCACTTTCGGTTTGAATTGCCATGCTATTTTACCCAACCGCAGGCCCGAATAAGTTTTTCATTTCAATGTCTCTAAATTTTTTATTTTTTGTAAAAGAAAATTTTCTTGTAATAGGCTTTCGTAGATGTTACTTTTTAAAAGTGCGTACATATAGAGCAAAAAAAATTTTTCTATACAGGTTTGATCAAAATATTTCCTGAATAGGCTCTCGTAGATGTTAATTTTTAAAAGTGCGTAAACATAGAGCCAAAAAATTATTTGCATTCAGTTTTGATCAAAAAAGTACGGCACGCATTAAAAATAAATTTCTAGACCAACTTTAAATTGGAACTAGTATGAAAGAGTACTATTTGAACGAAATAGACCTTTGGGGTGAAGTCGTATCAAATACATTTGCTTGAAACCTGCCTTGTTAATTTGATTTTAAGTTCCCATCTGTAAATAACTCATGCATACGATTAAAAAAGCTCAATATTTTTAAATTGTTCATTGAACTACCATAAGAAATAATATAAAAAGGTTTTCAGATTGGTAAGAAATAGCGCAAAATAAAAAAAGTTCATAAAACTTGCTCCAATTCAAATAAGAAACAAACAGAAATTGGTATAAAAGAATCGGCGATTGGAATGTAGACATATTAAATGGGTTTCTTTGAAAGTTTCCAAGAGAATTCTAGTATGAAAATAACATTTTAAATATGTTAAGAAAATCCTTATCATGCCCTAAATATTTTGAAATTGGCAAGCTAGAGTTTTCTATAATTAACAAATATGATGCCATATCTCCCATATATGGAGCACTATCATGGTGATAGTCACATCGTAAGATAGAGCTCGGCGAGCTGAGCATTTCATAATGCATGTTTGTGGGGTCTATCTTCAACCACGAGCGAGTTATGGCCCACAGTATGGTATCGTTTTTGGATTCAAACAAAGTTTCTCGAATATTCTAAGTTACGTGCCAGAACAAAGCTGAGTGTTGAATAAGGTGGGATAAAGACTTTGGGGCACCCTCGAAAGGGTACCCGTAGCTCACTTCAACCACGAGCGAGTTATGGCCCATAGTATGGTATCGTTTTTGGATTCAAACAAAGTTTCTCGAATATTCTAATTACGTGCCAGAACAAAGCTGAGTGTTGAATAAGGTGGGATAAAGAATTTGGGGCACCCTCGAAAGGGTACCCGTAGCTCACTTCAAGCACGAGCGAGTTATGGCCCATAGTATGGTATCGTTTTTGGATTCAAACAAAGTTTCTCGAATATTCTAAGTTACGTGCCAGAACAAAGCTGAGTGTTGAATAAGGTGGGATAAAGAATTTGGGGCACCCTCGAAAGGGTACCCGTAGCTCACTTCAACCACGAGCGAGTTATGGCCCATAGTATGGTATCGTTTTTGGATTCAAACAAAGTTTCTCGAATATTCTAATTACGTGCCAGAACAAAGCTGAGTGTTGAATAAGGTGGGATAAAGAATTTGGGGCACCCTCGAAAGGGTACCCGTAGCTCACTTTAACCACGAGCGAGTTATGGCCCACAGTATGGTATCATTTCTGGATTCAAACAAAGTTTCTAGAATATTGTGAGTTATGATGCCAGAAGGAAGCTGAGTGTTGAATAAGGTGGGATAAAGAATTTGGGGCACCCTCGAAAGGGTACCCGTAGCTCACTTCAACCACGAGCGAGTTATGGCCCATAGTATGGTATCGTTTTTGGATTCAAACAAAGTTTCTCGAATATTCTAATTACGTGCCAGAACAAAGCTGAGTGTTGAATAAGGTGGGATAAAGAATTTGGGGCACCCTCGAAAGGGTACCCGTAGCTCACTTTAACCACGAGCGAGTTATGGCCCACAGTATGGTATCATTTTTGGATTCAAACAAAGTTTCTAGAATATTGTGAGTTATGATGCCAGAAGGAAGCTGAGTGTTGAATAAAGTGGGATAAAGAATTTGGGCACCCTCGAAAGTGTACCCGTAGCTCACGTCAACCACGAGCGAGTTATGGCCCACAGTATGGTATCGTTTTTCGATTCAAACAAAGTTTCTCGAATATTCTAAGCTATGCGCCAGAAGAAAGCTGAGTGTTGAATAAAGTGGGATTAAGAATTTGGGACACCCTCTAAAGGGTACCCGTAGCTCAGTTGGTCAGAGCGTTCAATGAAAAGGAAGGGCGTGGGTTCGAGTCCCAGCGGGCGCGTAACCTTTTACGTTCTACAAAGTCAGTTCATGATTTAACACCCGATTTTCAAATGCTGAATGTAAGTCTGAAATGTGGTATGTTTATTGTGGTATCCCAAAAAAATCACACTTTGATTAAAAACATTGGAAAGAGTTTCTCAAAGACTAAGAAAGCACTTCTCTCTCTCTCGAGTTTAATGCTAAAGACCAATGCTCTGTCTTGAACAAGTGCATAGTGCATTGAGCGCACAGGAGGTAACTTAACAGTCTTTGTCTTTCGTTTGATTGTTTAGTCTCGAGCACAATTACTCGTAGTTCTCCGTTTCACTTTCGGTTTGAATTGCCATGCTATTTTACCCAACCGCAGGCCCGAATAAGTTTTTCATTTCAATGTCTCTAAATTTTTTATTTTTTGTAAAAGAAAATTTTCTTGTAATAGGCTTTCGTAGATGTTACTTTTTAAAAGTGCGTACATATAGAGCAAAAAAAATTTTTCTATACAGGTTTGATCAAAATATTTCCTGAATAGGCTCTCGTAGATGTTAATTTTTAAAAGTGCGTAAACATAGAGCCAAAAAATTATTTGCATTCAGTTTTGATCAAAAAAGTACGGCACGCATTAAAAATAAATTTCTAGACCAACTTTAAATTGGAACTAGTATGAAAGAGTACTATTTGAACGAAATAGACCTTTGGGGTGAAGTCGTATCAAATACATTTGCTTGAAACCTGCCTTGTTAATTTGATTTTAAGTTCCCATCTGTAAATAACTCATGCATACGATTAAAAAAGCTCAATATTTTTAAATTGTTCATTGAACTACCATAAAGAAATAATATAAAAAGGTTTTCAGATTGGTAAGAAATAGCGCAAAATAAAAAAAAGTTCATAAAACTTGCTCCAATTCAAATAAGAAACAAACAGAAATTGGTATAAAAGAATCGGCGTTTGGAATGTAGACATATTAAATGGGTTTCTTTGAAAGTTGCCAAGAGAATTCTAGTATGAAAATAACATTTTAACTATGTTAAGAAAATCCTTATCATGCCCTAAATATTTTGAAATTGGCAAGCTAGAGTTTTCTATAATTAACAAATATGATGCCATATCTCCCATATATGGAGCACTATCATGGTGATAGTCACAGCGTAAGATAGAGCTCGGCGAGCTGAGCATTTCATAATGCATGTTTGTGGGGTCTATCTTCAACCACGAGCGAGTTATGGCCCACAGTATGGTATCGTTTTTGGATTCAAACAAAGTTTCTCGAATATTCTAAGTTACGTGCCAGAACAAAGCTGAGTGTTGAATAAGGTGGGATAAAGAATTTGGGGCACCCTCGAAAGGGTACCCGTAGCTCCCTTCAAGCACGAGCGAGTTATGGCCCATAGTATGGTATCGTTTTTGGATTCAAACAAAGTTTCTCGAATATTCTAATTACGTGCCAGAACAAAGCTGAGTGTTGAATAAGGTGGGATAAAGAATTTGGGGCACCCTCGAAAGGGTACCCGTAGCTCACTTCAACCACGAGCGAGTTATGGCCCATAGTATGGTATCGTTTTTGGATTCAAACAAAGTTTCTCGAATATTCTAATTATGTGCCAGAACAAAGCTGAGTGTTGAATAAGGTGGGATAAAGAATTTGGGGCACCCTCGAAAGGGTACCCGTAGCTCACTTCAACCACGAGCGAGTTATGGCCCACAGTATGGTATCATTTTTGGATTCAAACAAAGTTTCTCGAATATTGTGAGTTATGATGCCAGAAGGAAGCTGAGTGTTAAATAAAGTGGGATAAAGAATTTGGGGCACCCTCGAAAGGGTACCCGTAGCTCACTTCAACCACGAGCGAGTTATGGCCTACTATATAGTATCGTTTTTGGATTCAAACAAAGTTTCTCGAATATTGTGAGTTATGATTGCCAGAAGGAAAGCTGAGTGTTGAATAAAGTGGGATTAAGAATATGGGACACCCTCTAAAGGGTACCCGTAGCTCAGTTGGTCAGAGCGTTCAATGAAAAGGAAGGGCGTGGGTTCGAGTCCCAGCGGGCGCGTAACCTTTTACGTTCTACAAAGTCAGTTCATGATTTAACACCCGATTTTCAAATGCTGAATGTAAGTCTGAAATGTGGTATGTTTATTGTGGTATCCCAAAAAAATCACACTTTGATTAAAAACATTGGAAAGAGTTTCTCAAAGACTAAGAAAGCACTTCTCTCTCTCTCGAGTTTAATGCTAAAGACCAATGCTCTGTCTTGAACAAGTGCATAGTGCATTGAGCGCACAGGAGGTAACTTTACAGTCTTTGTCTTTCGTTTGATTGTTTAGTCTCGAGCACAATTACTCGTAGTTCTCCGTTTCACTTTCGGTTTGAATTGCCATGCTATTTTACCCAACCGCAGGCCTGAATAAGTTTTTCATTTCAATGTCTCTAAATTTTTTATTTTTTGTAAAAGAAAATTTTCTTGTAATAGGCTTTCGTAGATGTTACTTTTTAAAAGAGCGTACATATAGAGCAAAAAAAATTTTTCTATACAGGTTTGATCAAAATATTTCCTGAATAGGCTCTCGTAGATGTTAATTTTTAAAAGTGCGTAAACATAGAACCAAAAAATTATTTGCATTCAGTTTTGATCAAAAAAGTACGGCACGCATTAAAAATAAATTTCTAGACCAACTTTAAATTGGAACTAGTATGAAAGAGTACTATTTGAACGAAATAGACCTTTGGGGTGAAGTCGTATCAAATACATTTGCTTGAAACCTGCCTTGTTAAATTGATTTTAAATTCCCATCTGTAAATAACTCATGCATACGATTAAAAAAGCTCAATATTTTTAAATTGTTCATTGAACTACCATAAAGAAATAATATAAAAAGGTTTTCAGATTGGTAAGAAATAGCGCAAAATAAAAAAAAGTTCATAAAACTTGCTCCAATTCAAATAAGAAACAAACAGAAATTGGTATACGGTTGGAATGTAGACATATTAAATGGGTTTCTTTGAAAGTTGCCAAGAGAATTCTAGTATGAAAATAATATTTTAACTATGTTAAGAAAATCCTTATCATGCCCTAAATATTTTGAAAATGGCAAGCTAGAGTTTTCACTTCAACCACGAGCGAGTTATGGCCCATAGTATGGTATCGTTTTTGGATTCAAACAAAGTTTCTCGAATATTCTAATTACGTGCCAGAACAAAGCTGAGTGTTGAATAAGGTGGGATAAAGAATTTGGGGCACCCTCGAAAGGGTACCCGTAGCTCCCTTCAAGCACGAGCGAGTTATGGCCCATAGTATGGTATCGTTTTTGGATTCAAACAAAGTTTCTCGAATATTCTAATTACGTGCCAGAACAAAGCTGAGTGTTGAATAAGGTGGGATAAAGAATTTGGGGCACCCTCGAAAGGGTACCCGTAGCTCACTTCAAGCACGAGCGAGTTATGGCCCATAGTATGGTATCGTTTTTGGATTCAAACAAAGTTTCTCGAATATTCTAAGTTACGTGCCAGAACAAAGCTGAGAGTTGAATAAGGTGGGATAAAGAATTTGGGGCACCCTCGAAAGGGTACCCGTAGCTCACTTCAACCACGAGCGAGTTATGGCCCATAGTATGGTATCGTTTTTGGATTCAAACAAAGTTTCTCGAATATTCTAATTATGTGCCAGAACAAAGCTGAGTGTTGAATAAGGTGGGATAAAGAATTTGGGGCACCCTCGAAAGGGTACCCGTAGCTCACTTCAACCACGAGCGAGTTATGGCCCACAGTATGGTATCATTTTTGGATTCAAACAAAGTTTCTCGAATATTGTGAGTTATGATGCCAGAAGGAAGCTGAGTGTTAAATAAAGTGGGATAAAGAATTTGGGGCACCCTCGAAAGGGTACCCGTAGCTCACTTCAACCACGAGCGAGTTATGGCCTACTATATAGTATCGTTTTTGGATTCAAACAAAGTTTCTCGAATATTGTGAGTTATGATTGCCAGAAGGAAACTGAGTGTTGAATAAAGTGGGATTAAGAATATGGGACACCCTCTAAAGGGTACCCGTAGCTCAGTTGGTCAGAGCGTTCAATGAAAAGGAAGGGCGTGGGTTCGAGTCCCAGCGGGCGCGTAACCTTTTACGTTCTACAAAGTCAGTTCATGATTTAACACCCGATTTTCAAATGCTGAATGTAAGTCTGAAATGTGGTATGTTTATTGTGGTATCCCAAAAAAATCACACTTTGATTAAAAAGATTGGAAAGAGTTTCTCAAAGACTAAGAAAGCACTTCTCTCTCTCTCGAGTTTAATGCTAAAGACCAATGCTCTGTCTTGAACAAGTGCATAGTGCATTGAGCGCACAGGAGGTAACTTAACAGTCTTTGTCTTTCGTTTGATTGTTTAGTCTCGAGCACAATTACTCGTAGTTCTCCGTTTCACTTTCGGTTTGAATTGCCATGCTATTTTACCCAACCGCAGGCCCGAATAAGTTTTTCATTTCAATCTCTCTAAATTTTTTATTTTTTGTAAAAGAAAATTTCTTGTAATAGGCTTTCGTAGATGTTAATTTTTAAAAGTGCGTAAACATAGAGCCAAAAAATTATTTGCATTCAGTTTTGATCAAAAAAGTACGGCACGCATTAAAAATAAATTTCTAGACCAACTTTAAATTGGAACTAGTATGAAAGAGTACTATTTGAACGAAATAGACCTTTGGGGTGAAGTCGTATCAAATACATTTGCTTGAACCCTGCCTTGTTAATTTGATTTTAAATTCCCATCTGTAAATAACTCATGCATACGATTAAAAAAGCTCAATATTTTTAAATTGTTCATTGAACTACCATAAAGAAATAATATAAAAAGGTTTTCAGATTGGTAAGAAATAGCGCAAAATAAAAAAAAGTTCATAAAACTTGCTCCAATTCAAATAAGAAACAAACAGAAATTGGTATAAAAGAATCGGCGTTTGGAATGTAGACATATTAAATGGGTTTCTTTGAAAGTTTCCAAGAGAATTCTAGTATGAAAATAACATTTTAACTATGTTAAGAAAATCCTTATCATGCCCTAAATATTTTGAAATTGGCAAGCTAGAGTTTTCTATAATTAACAAACATGATGCCATATCTCCCATATATGGAGCACTATCATGGTGATAGTCACATCGTAAGATAGAGCTCGGCGAGCTGAGCATTTCATAATGCATGTTTGTGGGGTCTATCTTCAACCACGAGCGAGTTATGGCCCACAGTATGGTATCATTTTTGGATTCAAACAAAGTTTCTCGAATATTGTGAGTTATGATGCCAGAAGGAAGCTGAGTGTTAAATAAAGTGGGATAAAGAATTTGGGGCACCCTCGAAAGGGTACCCGTAGCTCACTTCAACCACGAGCGAGTTATGGCCCACAGTATGGTATCATTTTTGGATTCAAACAAAGTTTCTCGAATATTGTGAGTTATGATGCCAGAAGGAAGCTGAGTGTTAAATAAAGTGGGATAAAGAATTTGGGGCACCCTCGAAAGGGTACCCGTAGCTCACTTCAACCACGAGCGAGTTATGGCCTACTATATAGTATCGTTTTTGGATTCAAACAAAGTTTCTCGAATATTGTGAGTTATGATTGCCAGAAGGAAACTGAGTGTTGAATAAAGTGGGATTAAGAATATGGGACACCCTCTAAAGGGTACCCGTAGCTCAGTTGGTCAGAGCGTTCAATGAAAAGGAAGGGCGTGGGTTCGAGTCCCAGCGGGCGCGTAACCTTTTACGTTCTACAAAGTCAGTTCATGATTTAACACCCGATTTTCAAATGCTGAATGTAAGTCTGAAATGTGGTATGTTTATTGTGGTATCCCAAAAAAATCACACTTTGATTAAAAAGATTGGAAAGAGTTTCTCAAAGACTAAGAAAGCACTTCTCTCTCTCTCGAGTTTAATGCTAAAGACCAATGCTCTGTCTTGAACAAGTGCATAGTGCATTGAGCGCACAGGAGGTAACTTAACAGTCTTTGTCTTTCGTTTGATTGTTTAGTCTCGAGCACAATTACTCGTAGTTCTCCGTTTCACTTTCGGTTTGAATTGCCATGCTATTTTACCCAACCGCAGGCCCGAATAAGTTTTTCATTTCAATCTCTCTAAATTTTTTATTTTTTGTAAAAGAAAATTTCTTGTAATAGGCTTTCGTAGATGTTACTTTTTAAAAGTGCGTACATATAGAGCAAAAAAAATTTTTCTATACAGGGTTGATCAAAATATTTCCTGAATAGGCTCTCGTAGATGTTAATTTTTAAAAGTGCGTAAACATAGAGCCAAAAAATTATTTGCATTCAGTTTTGATCAAAAAAGTACGGCACGCATTAAAAATAAATTTCTAGACCAACTTTAAATTGGAACTAGTATGAAAGAGTACTATTTGAACGAAATAGACCTTTGGGGTGAAGTCGTATCAAATACATTTGCTTGAACCCTGCCTTGTTAATTTGATTTTAAATTCCCATCTGTAAATAACTCATGCATACGATTAAAAAAGCTCAATATTTTTAAATTGTTCATTGAACTACCATAAAGAAATAATATAAAAAGGTTTTCAGATTGGTAAGAAATAGCGCAAAATAAAAAAAAGTTCATAAAACTTGCTCCAATTCAAATAAGAAACAAACAGAAATTGGTATAAAAGAATCGGCGTTTGGAATGTAGACATATTAAATGGGTTTCTTTGAAAGTTGCCAAGAGAATTCTAGTATGAAAATAACATTTTAACTATGTTAAGAAAATCCTTATCATGCCCTAAATATTTTGAAATTGGCAAGCTAGAGTTTTCTATAATTAACAAACATGATGCCATATCTCCCATATATGGAGCACTATCATGGTGATAGTCACATCGTAAGATAGAGCTCGGCGAGCTGAGCATTTCATAATGCATGTTTGTGGGGTCTATCTTCAACCACGAGCGAGTTATGGCCCACAGTATGGTATCGTTTTTGGATTCAAACAAAGTTTCTCGAATATTCTAAGCTATGCGCCAGAAGAAAGCTGAGTGTTGAATAAAGTGGGTTAAAGAATTTGGGGCACCCTCGAAAGTGTACCCGTAGCTCACGTCAACCACGAGCGAGTTATGGCCCAAAGTATGGTATCGTTTTTCGATTCAAACAAAGTTTCTCGAATATTCTAAGTTATGCGCCAGAAGAAAGCTGAGTGTTGAATAAAGTGGGATTAAGAATTTGGGGCACCCTCTAAAGGGTACCCGTAGCTCACTTCAACCACGAGCGAGTTATGGCCCACAGTATGGTATCGTTTTTCGATTCAAACAAAGTTTCTCGAATATTGTGAGTTATGATTGCCAGAAGGAAACTGAGTGTTGAATAAAGTGGGATTAAGAATTTGGGACACCCTCTAAAGGGTACCCGTAGCTCAGTTGGTCAGAGCGTTCAATGAAAAGGAAGGGCGTGGGTTCGAGTTCCAGCGGGCGCGTAACCTTTTACGTTCTACAAAGTCAGTTCATGATTTAACACCCGATTTTCAAATGCTGAATGTAAGTCTGAAATGTGGTATGTTTATTGTGTATCCCAAAAAAATCACACTTTGATTAAAAACATTGGAAAGAGTTTCTCAAAGACTAAGAAAGCACTTCTCTCTCTCTCTCGAGTTTAATGCTAAAGACCAATGCTCTGTCTTGAACAAGTGCATAGTGCATTGAGCGCACAGGAGGTAACTTTACAGTCTTTGTCTTTCGTTTGATTGTTTAGTCTCGAGCACAATTACTCGTAGTTCTCCGTTTCACTTTCGGTTTGAATTGCCATGCTATTTTACCCAACCGCAGGCCCGAATAAGTTTTTCATTTCAATCTCTCTAAATTTTTTATTTTTTGTAAAAGAAAATTTTCTTGTAATAGGCTTTCGTATATGTTACTTTTTAAAAGTGCGTACATATAGAGCAAAAAAAATTTTTCTATACAGGTTTGATTCAAAATATTTCCTGAATAGGCTCTCGTAGATGTTAATTTTTAAAAGTGCGTAACGTGTACGGACATTTCGCCACCCGGACATTTCGCCACCCGACGTTTCGCCACCCGACATTTCGCCACCCAAGCCAAAATCAGACGTTTCGCCACCTAAGCAGAAATTGGACGTTTCGCCACCTAAGCAAAAATAGGACGTCTCGCCACCAGGTTTGCCACCTTTAAGAAAAGCCACCCATTTGCCTTCAAAAAACTCAAATGTGTTATCACTACTCCATTCAATGATAAAACTTTAATTTTGGCTTAGGTGGCGAAACGTCCGTTTTTGGCTTGGGTGGCGAAATGTCTGGGTGGCGAAACGTCTGGTGGCGAAACGTCCTATTTATGCTTAGGTGGCAAAACGTCCGATTTTGGCTTAGGTGGCGAAATGTCCGGGTGGCGAAATGTCCTATAGCCGTGCGTAAACATAGAGCCAAAAAATTATTTGCATTCAGTTTTGATCAAAAAGTACGGCACGCATTAAAAATAAATTTCTAGACCAACTTTAAATTGGAACTAGTATGAAAGAGTACTATTTGAACGAAATAGACCTTTGGGGTGAAGTCGTATCAAATACATTTGCTTGAAACCTGCCTTGTTAATTTGATTTTAAATTCCCATCTGTAAATAACTCATGCATACGATTAAAAAAGCTCAATATTTTTAAATTGTTCATTGAACTACCATAAAGAAATAATATAAAAAGGTTTTCAGATTGGTAAGAAATAGCGCAAAATAAAAAAAAGTTCATAAAACTTGCTCCAATTCAAATAAGAAACAAACAGAAATTGGTATAAAAGAATCGGCGTTTGGAATGTAGACATATTAAATGGGTTTCTTTGAAAGTTGCCAAGAGAATTCTAGTATGAAAATAACATTTTAACTATGTTAAGAAAATCCTTATCATGCCCTAAATATTTTGAAATTGGCAAGCTAGAGTTTTCTATAATTAACAAATATGATGCCATATCTCCCATATATGGAGCACTATCATGGTGATAGTCACATCGTAAGATAGAGCTCGGCGAGCTGAGCATTTCATAATGCATGTTTGTGGGGTCTATCTTCAACCACGAGCGAGTTATGGCCCACAGTATGGTATCATTTTTGGATTCAAACAAAGTTTCTCGAATATTGTGAGTTATGATGCCAGAAGGAAGCTGAGTGTTAAATAAAGTGGGATAAAGACTTTGGGGCACCCTCGAAAGGGTACCCGTAGCTCACTTCAACCACGAGCGAGTTATGGCCCACAGTATGGTATCATTTTTGGATTCAAACAAAGTTTCTCGAATATTGTGAGTTATGATGCCAGAACAAAGCTGAGTGTTGAATAAGGTGGGATAAAGACTTTGGGGCACCCTCGAAAGGGTACCCGTAGCTCACTTCAACCACGAGCGAGTTATGGCCCATAGTATGGTATCGTTTTTGGATTCAAACAAAGTTTCTCGAATATTCTAAGTTACGTGCCAGAACAAAGCTGAGTGTTGAATAAGGTGGGATAAAGACTTTGGGGCACCCTCGAAAGGGTACCCGTAGCTCACTTCAACCACGAGCGAGTTATGGCCCACAGTATGGTATCGTTTTTGGATTCAAACAAAGTTTCTCGAATATTCTAAGTTACGTGCCAGAACAAAGCTGAGTGTTGAATAAGGTGGGATAAAGACTTTGGGGCACCCTCGAAAGGGTACCCGTAGCTCACTTCAACCACGAGCGAGTTATGGCCCATAGTATGGTATCGTTTTTGGATTCAAACAAAGTTTCTCGAATATTCTAATTACGTGCCAGAACAAAGCTGAGTGTTGAATAAGGTGGGATAAAGACTTTGGGGCACCCTCGAAAGGGTACCCGTAGCTCACTTCAACCAGAGCGAGTTATGGCCCATAGTATGGTATCGTTTTTGGATTCAAACAAAGTTTCTCGAATATTCTAAGTTACGTGCCAGAACAAAGCTGAGTGTTGAATAAGGTGGGATAAAGACTTTGGGGCACCCTCGAAAGGGTACCCGTAGCTCACTTCAACCACGAGCGAGTTATGGCCCATAGTATGGTATCGTTTTTGGATTCAAACAAAGTTTCTCGAATATTCTAAGTTACGTGCCAGAACAAAGCTGAGTGTTGAATAAGGTGGGATAAAGAATTTGGGGCACCCTCGAAAGGGTACCCGTAGCTCACTTCAAGCACGAGCGAGTTATGGCCCATAGTATGGTATCGTTTTTGGATTCAAACAAAGTTTCTCGAATATTCTAAGTTACGTGCCAGAACAAAGCTGAGAGTTGAATAAGGTGGGATAAAGAATTTGGGGCACCCTCGAAAGGGTACCCGTAGCTCACTTCAACCACGAGCGAGTTATGGCCCACAGTATGGTATCATTTTTGGATTCAAACAAAGTTTCTCGAATATTGTGAGTTATGATGCCAGAACAAAGCTGAGTGTTGAATAAGGTGGGATAAAGACTTTGGGGCACCCTCGAAAGGGTACCCGTAGCTCACTTCAACCACGAGCGAGTTATGGCCCATAGTATGGTATCGTTTTTGGATTCAAACAAAGTTTCTCGAATATTCTAAGTTACGTGCCAGAACAAAGCTGAGTGTTGAATAAGGTGGGATAAAGACTTTGGGGCACCCTCGAAAGGGTACCCGTAGCTCACTTCAACCACGAGCGAGTTATGGCCCACAGTATGGTATCGTTTTTGGATTCAAACAAAGTTTCTCGAATATTCTAAGTTACGTGCCAGAACAAAGCTGAGTGTTGAATAAGGTGGGATAAAGACTTTGGGGCACCCTCGAAAGGGTACCCGTAGCTCACTTCAACCACGAGCGAGTTATGGCCCATAGTATGGTATCGTTTTTGGATTCAAACAAAGTTTCTCGAATATTCTAATTACGTGCCAGAACAAAGCTGAGTGTTGAATAAGGTGGGATAAAGACTTTGGGGCACCCTCGAAAGGGTACCCGTAGCTCACTTCAACCAGAGCGAGTTATGGCCCATAGTATGGTATCGTTTTTGGATTCAAACAAAGTTTCTCGAATATTCTAAGTTACGTGCCAGAACAAAGCTGAGTGTTGAATAAGGTGGGATAAAGACTTTGGGGCACCCTCGAAAGGGTACCCGTAGCTCACTTCAACCACGAGCGAGTTATGGCCCATAGTATGGTATCGTTTTTGGATTCAAACAAAGTTTCTCGAATATTCTAATTACGTGCCAGAACAAAGCTGAGTGTTGAATAAGGTGGGATAAAGAATTTGGGGCACCCTCGAAAGGGTACCCGTAGCTCACTTCAAGCACGAGCGAGTTATGGCCCATAGTATGGTATCGTTTTTGGATTCAAACAAAGTTTCTCGAATATTCTAAGTTACGTGCCAGAACAAAGCTGAGAGTTGAATAAGGTGGGATAAAGAATTTGGGGCACCCTCGAAAGGGTACCCGTAGCTCACTTCAACCACGAGCGAGTTATGGCCCATAGTATGGTATCGTTTTTGGATTCAAACAAAGTTTCTCGAATATTCTAATTACGTGCCAGAACAAAGCTGACTGTTGAATAAGGTGGGATAAAGAATTTGGGGCACCCTCGAAAGGGTACCCGTAGCTCACTTCAACCACGAGCGAGTTATGGCCCACAGTATGGTATCATTTTTGGATTCAAACAAAGTTTCTCGAATATTGTGAGTTATGATGCCAGAAGAAAGCTGAGTGTTGAATAAAGTGGGATAAAGAATTTGGGGCACCCTCGAAAGTGTACCCGTAGCTCACGTCAACCACGAGCGAGTTATGGCCCACAGTATGGTATCGTTTTTCGATTCAAACAAAGTTTCTCGAATATTGTAAGTTATGCGCCAGAAGAAAGCTGAGTGTTGAATAAAGTGGGATTAAGAATTTGGGACACCCTCTAAAGGGTACCCGTAGCTCAGTTGGTCAGAGCGTTCAATGAAAAGGAAGGGCGTGGGTTCGAGTCCCAGCGGGCGCGTAACCTTTTACGTTCTACAAAGTCAGTTCATGATTTAACACCCGATTTTCAAATGCTGAATGTAAGTCTGAAATGTGGTATGTTTATTGTGGTATCCCAAAAAAATCACACTTTGATTAAAAACATTGGGAAGAGTTTCTCAAAGACTAAGAAAGCACTTCTCTCTCTCTCGAGTTTAATGCTAAAGACCAATGCTCTGTCTTGAACAAGTGCATAGTGCATTGAGCGCACAGGAGGTAACTTAACAGTCTTTGTCTTTCGTTTGATTGTTTAGTCTCGAGCACAATTACTCGTAGTTCTCCGTTTCACTTTCGGTTTGAATTGCCATGCTATTTTACCCAACCGCAGGCCCGAATAAGTTTTTCATTTCAATGTCTCTAAATTTTTTATTTTTTGTAAAAGAAAATTTTCTTGTAATAGGCTTTCGTAGATGTTACTTTTTAAAAGTGCGTACATATAGAGCAAAAAAAATTTTTCTATACAGGGTTGATCAAAATATTTCCTGAATAGGCTCTCGTAGATGTTAATTTTTAAAAGTGCGTAAACATAGAGCCAAAAAATTATTTGCATTCAGTTTTGATCAAAAAAGTACGGCACGCATTAAAAATAAATTTCTAGACCAACTTTAAATTGGAACTAGTATGAAAGAGTACTATTTGAACGAAATAGACCTTTGGGGTGAAGTCGTATCAAATACATTTGCTTGAAACCTGCCTTGTTAATTTGATTTTAAATTCCCATCTGTAAATAACTCATGCATACGATTAAAAAAGCTCAATATTTTTAAATTGTTCAGTGAACTACCATAAAGAAATAATATAAAAAGGTTTTCAGATTGGTAAGAAATAGCGCAAAATAAAAAAAAGTTCATAAAACTTGCTCCAATTCAAATAAGAAACAAACAGAAATTGGTATAAAAGAATCGGCGTTTGGAATGTAGACACATTAAATGGGTTTCTTTGAAAGTTGCCAAGAGAATTCTAGTATGAAAATAACATTTTAACTATGTTAAGAAAATCATTATCATGCCCTAAATATTTTGAAATTGGCAAGCTAGAGTTTTCTATAATTAACAAATATGATGCCATATCTCCCATATATGGAGCACTATCATGGTGATAGTCACATCGTAAGATAGAGCTCGGCGAGCTGAGCATTTCATAATGCATGTTTGTGGGGTCTATCTTCAACCACGAGCGAGTTATGGCCCACAGTATGGTATCGTTTTTAGATTCAAACAAAGTTTCTCGAATATTCTAAGTTACGTGCCAGAACAAAGCTGAGTGTTGAATAAGGTGGGATAAAGACTTTGGGGCACCCTCGAAAGGGTACCCGTAGCTCACTTCAACCACGAGCGAGTTATGGCCCATAGTATGGTATCGTTTTTGGATTCAAACAAAGTTTCTCGAATATTCTAAGTTACGTGCCAGAACAAAGCTGAGTGTTGAATAAGGTGGGATAAAAAACATAGAGCCAAAAAATTATTTGCATTCAGTTTTGATCAAAAAAGTACGGCACGCATTAAAAATAATTTTCTAGACCAACTTTAAATTGGAACTAGTATGAAAGAGTACTATTTGAACGAAATAGACCTTTGGGGTGAAGTCGTATCAAATACATTTGCTTGAAACCTGCCTTGTTAATTTGATTTTAAATTCCCATCTGTAAATAACTCATGCATACGATTAAAAAAGCTCAATATTTTTAAATTGTTCAGTGAACTACCAGAAATAATATAAAAAGGTTTTCAGATTGGTAAGAAATAGCGCAAAATAAAAAAAAGTTCATAAAACTTGCTCCAATTCAAATAAGAAACAAACAGAAATTGGTATAAAAGAATCGGCGTTTGGAATGTAGACACATTAAATGGGTTTCTTTGAAAGTTGCCAAGAGAATTCTAGTATGAAAATAACATTTTAACTATGTTAAGAAAATCCTTATCATGCCCTAAATATTTTGAAATTGGCAAGCTAGAGTTTTCTATAATTAACAAATATGATGCCATATCTCCCATATATGGAGCACTATCATGGTGATAGTCACATCGTAAGATAGAGCTCGGCGAGCTGAGCATTTCATAATGCATGTTTGTGGGGTCTATCTTCAACCACGAGCGAGTTATGGCCTACTATATGGTATCTTTTTGGATTCAAACAAAGGTTCTCGAATATTGTGAGTTATGATTGCCAGAAGGAAGCAAAAGCCAGGTCTCCCAATGTTTATATAAATAATTAAATTTTGATACAGTATTCATAATTTTTTAAATTTTTAAATTGCCTTTTTTCCCCTTTTTTTGTCCTTTCTGTGGTCATTTCTCTCCATTTGTACTTTTTTTTCCTATTTTGTTGACCAAATGTTGTTACTATCACTGATAAGAAGTTAATAAACAAAGTTTAACTGTTTTTCCAACACAATATGGGCTAAAACTTGGATACAAAAAAGAAAGGCATTCATTTTATTTTATTTTTTAATTGTCATTTGAATTATTTTTATTATAAAATTCTTCTATTGTTTTGTGTGGATGTGTAAAAAAAAATATGCCGTAACTTTTTAAACATTTTTAAAATGCTAATTGAGCAAATTAAAAGAGGATGGATGATACTAACATGTCACATTTGGTTGTGGGTTTTGAGCAAATTATTTATTTTTCGCAAATTCTGTTTTTATTCATTTTTTAAGTTCTTTTATAAGACCAAAATTCGAGAATGGAACAGTTTAATATATTTCAATTATGAAAAAAATAATAATTTGTCGAATAATATAGGACCACCCCTAATTAACCTGCCTTTTTTCAGGTGCTCGGACTTAAAATGAACTCCTCCTTAATTTGTATATTATCAGCAAATTTTTAATAACATTTTAAAAATTTGACTAATTTTGACAATGATTATCCCTTTTTCAAAGCACAACGATTTATAGTGGACCGTCAGTAGGGAGTCAGTGTTATTCCGGCATTTCAATTTTTTTTTCACTAAAGTAACCCATTTTTGACAAGCATAAATAAAACAAAAAATTAATTCTTATTAATCAACTAAAATTTATGCGGGCATAATTATGATCATTTTAATGAGGTTTAAAAATGTAAAATACTTTTTTAAAAAGGCTGAGACTTTTAATAGTTTAAATTAAGCTGAACAAAAAAGATCAAAACAGTAAATTGACCAAATCACCCCCTTTTTGGAGTTTTAAACCCAAAAAAATCGCGAATAAATATTTTAGAAAAAACGTGAATTTTCTTAAGCAAATTGAAAAAGTCTTAATTCCCACAGATGCTTTCGCAATGGCAGGTTTACCGTACCAAAAAGGGAATTAAAATGAACTTGGACATTTACCAAATATACATTATTTCCTCAATTCTTTAATAGCTTTCGCACCTTCCATTTTTAATCTTTCCCTCCCACAAAAAAGAGAAAAAACATCAAAAATTAATTTAAGCATTGAGAAGTGATTGATTGGTGGATGACTTGGCCATTTATACATTTCAGCCATATTTGTGTCTTTTCACGAGCATTGCATTGGTGGACCAGCTGAAGAATGAATGAATGGGAAGGGGGGGGGAATTGCCGGGAGTGTCGACTATTTTTAAGAGTGGTTGGGCCAACCGACCATCCCAATTTAATGGGCCAAATTCCATTGGGTGCACAGCTGTGCCCGTCAAATCACTGAAAAAAAAGCAGAGAAACCATTTGAAACAACAAAGAAATGAAAAATTGTCTAACGCATTAATCAAATAATTAATAACAGAAAAAAAAGAAGAAAAATATAAAAAATCATCGCACTCTATTTAATAGACTTATGATAAAAATGGGACGACTGAACATCAAAGAGACCAAAAAAGGTGACCAATTATTGAAAGAATTTGAATTACTTAACTCTCTTCTCTTTTTTAATGCCAATTAAATTCGTTAATTGATTAAATTAATAAATTACAAAGTCAAAAGGTCTTTCATTAAAATTTTAACTTATTTTACTGGCCAACGGTTGGACAGATTGTCGAATGGCTAAAATTATGCCTTTTCGTCGTCCCTGGTCCGACCGAGCACCGGTGACCACACAAAAAGCACGGGAACAGAAGCGGGGCACAGGGGGGGGGGGGAGAGTGAGGGGTCAGCGGCACCGCCCCACTCAACGGAGGAACAGCCCAACCGATCATCGCCCGCTTCACCGGCAGATAATTTTCCCAGCCCCTCGGGAATTGGGAGATCGAATATCACCGCAAAATGCTTTCGGGACTTTTCCGAGAGCGACGCGGAGAATGACACGGCGAACAAACGAAGGACAAAGAGAGAGAGAAAATCAATTGACAATTAGCACTGAGTGTCGTTTCTTTCTATTTTTAACAATTTGAATTATTAATTTAAAACCCTTATGACTAATTAAATTATTACACAATTTGAAAATGAATGATTCGTTTTTTTGCCAATAAATTGGCATTATTTCGCTTTTGTCAGATTATTTCGTTCCATTCTCACAATTATCATTGTCCTGCAACGAATCGTGAAAAAGTGTTTGAAAGACTGTTCTTAAATTACTCATTTTAATTACAATGATCAGTTTATTGCATTATTTCCTCACTATTTTCGGTATCATCTCCTCATAGTCGGTGTTGTAACTTGGGAACGGACAAAGAGTTCTTTATCGGCCGGTTCAGGAAAAAGTTGGGCCAATCCATCCTAAAAAAAATGCAAAAAGCAGTTTAAGAAAATTTAAATTAGGCAAAACACACCTTATAGCATTCCCTTGCAATTGCAACGGCAATTTGAATGGAAACTTTGTTGATTTTATTCATCGACGGGTAAAGACTTCCCGAACCGAGTTCGACATCGGTCACCAATTCGGCCAATTTCTGTAAAAGGCTTCATGTTAAAATACAAAATTGAAAAGCTGCTTATAAGATTAGTAATCCATTTGTTAAAAAATTGGACCACAGCGGCGAGCAGAAACAATTTGTTGGGGACGCGGGTGATTTTGAACAAAATTATGCCGAGGGCGACGCCGGGGAAAATGTACGAATTATTGCATTGGCCGGGCGTAAATGTGCGACCGTCGGCAAATTTTACGGGCGGAAAAGGGCTACCAGAAGCGAAGAGAGCGGTGCTCTGAAAAAAGAAATTGAAAATACAAATATTTATCTGAGCACGCGACACATTTCGCTCACATTGTTATGCCATTTGATGTTGATAAAAAGTGCCCTTAGTTAAACACCAATTAGTGATTTATTAGTTTGACTAATGAGTTTCCCCGAAGGGTTCATTCACTTTGGGTATCTGTACTCATAGTTAATGCACGCGTCGCCAACAGTAGGCTAAAAGGAGGAGGGGAAAGAACAATGTTTGCCTTTACTGTCTGTGTACGGTACACTCTGATCAATTACCGTATACACTTGGGCAACAGTTCGCCAAGGAATTGACGCATCACGCGGAAGAACAGTTTCTCATTCCGTTCCTTTTGGTTTGAATTGACTTAGTATTTTTTGTTCTTTGTCTTGCTTTGTTTTTGTTCACCCGCAATGCCTCCAATTGCATGAACTTTGACATTTCGTCTTTCTGTTCTCGCAAATGTTTGATCACTTGCTGCGATTGCTGTTCTTGGCTTCTGAAAATGCACAGCAAAAGTATTAGTTTATAAATAATTAAATATTTTAATTACCCAAAATAAATAATTAAATGTTTTTTCTTTACATTTCTCCCTGCGGCATCAGTCCGTCCATGCCGAACAGTTGGCGTTCTGCCATCGAATGAGCAAGTTCCTTCAAATTGCAATTGGTCGTTTCCCATTTCTGGTTTTTGAACTGTTTCCACTTCCACCACTGAGGTGTAATCGGATTTCGTAGAATTTTTGGGGCTCAAATTCGGGTTCTTTTTATGAAAATCCTGGACATTTCTGGCATTTTACTACAGGGAATGACAAAAAATGTCAAAAAATATATAACCGTTCGGATTTTTCAAATACTTCTTTTTCGAAAATTTAGACGCCGTTTCATTTTAAATTTCTTGAAATAAAGCAGAGGTCATCATATATAGACAGTTCGTATAATTTGGCACTTTGTAAAACATTAGCCCTTTGGGTGGACACCAAATGAACTCAAACCATTAATCCAAAAATGCCATCAATACTTAAAATGCCATTGCCCTGCCCACCTTCACAACTTCCCCCAAATCCTTCAGGTCGTCCGTCCATTTCCTTGGCAAATGGCTTTTGCGCGTCCATCAGATTGGCACGTGCTTTGGTCACCAATCCGTCTGATTTGAACAGGAAAATGCGCCTGCACGCCTCGGAACGGGAAAGGCCTTCGATTTGCATTTGGCTGACCAAAAGTTCGGAAATACCACTGGCGCCCTTGAAAAATGCAATGGCATTTAATTTGCAATTAAACATACCACAGTTCAGACTTACATTCAGCATTTGAAAATCGGGTGTTAAATCATGAACTGACTTTGTAGAACGTAAAAGGTTACGCGCCCGCTGGGACTCGAACCAACGCCGTTCCTTTTCATTGAAAGCTCTGACCAACTGAGCTACGGGTACCCTTTAGAGGGTGTCCCAAATTCTTAATCCCACTTTAATTCGAGAAACTTTGTTTGAATCCAAAAACGATACTATACTGTGGGCCATAACTCGCTCGTGGTTGAAGTGAGCTACGGGTACCCTTAGAGGGTGTCCCAAATTCTTAATCCCACCTTATTCAACACTCAGCTTTCTTCTGGCACATTACTTAGAATATTCGAGAAACTTTGTTTGAATCCAAAAACGATACCATAATGTGGGCAGTAACTCGCTCGTGGTTGAAATGAGCTACGGGTACCCTTTCGAGGGTGCCCCAAATTCTTTATCCCACTTTAATCAAAACTCAGCTTCCTTCTGGCATCATAACTCACAATATTCGAGAAACTTAGTTTGAATCCAAAAACGATACTATACTGTGGGCCATAACTCGCTCGTGGTTGAAGTGAGCTACGGGTACCCTTAGAGGGTGTCCCAAATTCTTAATCCCACCTTATTCAAAACTCAGCTTTCTTCTGGCACATTACTTAGAATATTCGAGAAACTTTGTTTGAATCCAAAAACGATACCATAATGTGGGCAGTAACTCGCTCGTGGTTGAAATGAGCTACGGGTACCCTTTCGAGGGTGCCCCAAATTCTTTATCCCACTTTAATCAAAACTCAGCTTCCTTCTGGCATCATAACTCACAATATTCGAGAAACTTAGTTTGAATCCAAAAACGATACTATACTGTGGGCCATAACTCGCTCGTGGTTGAAGTGAGCTACGGGTACCCTTAGAGGGTGTCCCAAATTCTTAATCCCACCTTATTCAACACTCAGCTTCCTTCTGGCATCATAACTCACAATATTCGAGAAACGTAGTTTGAATCCAAAAACGATACCTATACTGTGGGCCAGTAACTCGCTCGTGGTTGAAGTGAGCTACGGGTACCCTTAGAGGGTGTCCCAAATTCTTAATCCCACCTTATTCAACACTCAGCTTCCTTCTGGCATCATAACTCACAATATTCGAGAAACGTAGTTTGAATCCAAAAACGATACCATAATGTGGGCAGTAACTCGCTCGTAGTTGAAGTGAGCTACGGGTACCCTTAGAGGGTGTCCCAAATTCTTAATCCCACCTTATTCAACACTCAGCTTCCTTCTGGCATCATAACTCACAATATTCGAGAAACGTAGTTTGAATCCAAAAACGATACCATAATGTGGGCAGTAACTCGCTCGTGGTTGAAGTGAGCTACGGGTACCCTTAGAGGGTGTCCCATATTCTTAAAATCCCACCTTATTCAACACTCAGCTTCCTTCTGGCATCATAACTCACAATATTCGAGAAACGTAGTTTGAATCCAAAAACGATACCATAATGTGGGCAGTAACTCGCTCGTGGTTGAAGTGAGCTACGGGTACCCTTAGAGGGTGTCCCAAATTCTTAATCCCACCTTATTCAACACTCAGCTTTCTTCTGGCAATTACTTAGAATATTCGAGAAACTTTGTTTGAATCCAAAAACGATACCATAATGTGGGCAGTAACTCGCTCGTAGTTGAAGTGAGCTACGGGTACCCTTAGAGGGTGTCCCAAATTCTTAATCCCACCTTATTCAACACTCAGCTTCCTTCTGGCATCATAACTCACAATATTCGAGAAACTTAGTTTGAATCCAAAAACGATACTATACTGTGGGCCATAACTCGCTCGTGGTTGAAGTGAGCTACGGGTACCCTTAGAGGGTGTCCCAAATTCTTAATCCCACCTTATTCAACACTCAGCTTCCTTCTGGCATCATAACTCACAATATTCGAGAAACTTTGTTTGAATCCAAAAACGATACCATAATGTGGGCAGTAACTCGCTCGTGGTTGAAATGAGCTACGGGTACCCTTTCGAGGGTGCCCCAAATTCTTTATCCCACTTTAATCAAAACTTAGCTTCCTTCTGGCATCATAACTCACAATATTCGAGAAACTTAGTTTGAATCCAAAAACGATACTATACTGTGGGCCATAACTCGCTCGTGGTTGAAGTGAGCTACGGGTACCCTTAGAGGGTGTCCCAAATTCTTAATCCCACCTTATTCAACACTCAGCTTCCTTCTGGCATCATAACTCACAATATTCGAGAAACGTAGTTTGAATCCAAAAACGATACTATACTGTGGGCCATAACTCGCTCGTGGTTGAAGTGAGCTACGGGTACCCTTAGAGGGTGTCCCAAATTCTTAATCCCACCTTATTCAAAACTCAGCTTTCTTCTGGCACATTACTTAGAATATTCGAGAAACTTTGTTTGAATCCAAAAACGATACCATAATGTGGGCAGTAACTCGCTCGTGGTTGAAATGAGCTACGGGTACCCTTTCGAGGGTGCCCCAAATTCTTTATCCCACTTTAATCAAAACTCAGCTTCCTTCTGGCATCATAACTCACAATATTCGAGAAACTTAGTTTGAATCCAAAAACGATACTATACTGTGGGCCATAACTCGCTCGTGGTTGAAGTGAGCTACGGGTACCCTTAGAGGGTGTCCCAAATTCTTAATCCCACCTTATTCAAAACTCAGCTTCTTCTGGCACATTAACTTAGAATATTCGAGAAACTTTGTTTGAATCCAAAAACGATACCATAATGTGGGCAGTAACTCGCTCGTGGTTGAAATGAGCTACGGGTACCCTTTCGAGGGTGCCCCAAATTCTTTATCCCACTTTAATCAAAACTCAGCTTCCTTCTGGCATCATAACTCACAATATTCGAGAAACTTAGTTTGAATCCAAAAACGATACTATACTGTGGGCCATAACTCGCTCGTGGTTGAAGTGAGCTACGGGTACCCTTAGAGGGTGTCCCAAATTCTTAATCCCACCTTATTCAACACTCAGCTTCCTTCTGGCATCATACTCACAATATTCGAGAAACGTAGTTTGAATCCAAAAACGATACCATAATGTGGGCAGTAACTCGCTCGTGTTGAAGGTGGCTACGGGTACCTTAGAGGGTGTCCCAAATTCTTAATCCCACCTATTCAACACTCAGCTTCCTTCTGGCATCATAACTCACAATATTGCGAGAAACGTAGTTGAATCCAAAAACGATACTATACTGTGGGCCATAACTCGCTCGTAGTTGAAGTGAGCTACGGGTACCCTTAGAGGGTGTCCCAAATTCTTAATCCCACCTTATCAACACTCAGCTTCATTCTGGCATCATAACTCACAATTATTCGAGAAACGTAGTTTGAATCCAAAAACGATACCATAATGTGGGCGTAATCGCTCGTGGTTGAAGTGAGCTACGGGTACCCTTAGAGGGTGTCCCATATTCTAAAATCCCACCTTATTCACACTCACAGCTTCCTTCTGGCATCATAACTCACAATATTCGAGAAACGTAGGTTTGAATCCAAAAAACGATACCATAATGTGGGCAGTAACTCGCTCGTAGTTGAAGTGGCTAACGGTACCCTTAGAGGGTGTCCCAAATTCTTAATCCCACCTTATTCAACACTCAGCTTCTTCTGGCACATAACGTCCAGAATATTCGAGAAACTTTGCGTAGTTGGAATCCAAAAACGATACCATAATGTGGGCAGTAACTCGCTCGTGGTTGAAGTGAGCTAGGGTACCCTTAGAGTGGTCCCATATCTAAATCCCACTTATTCAACACTCAGCTTCCTTCTGGCATCATAACTCACAATATTCGAGAACGTAGTTTGAATCCAAAAACGATACATAACTGTGGGCAGTAACTCGCTCGTGGTTGAAGTGAGCTACGGGTACCCTTAGAGGGTGTCCCAAATTCTTAATCCCACCTTATTCAACACTCAGCTTTCTTCTGGCACATTACTTAGAATATTCGAGAAACTTTGTTTGAATCCAAAAAACGATACCATAATGTGGGCATAACTCGCTCGTGTTGAATGAGCTACGGGTACCCTTAGGGGTGCCCAAATTCTTAATCCCACTATTCAACCCTCAGCTTCCTTCTGGCATCATACTCCAATATTCGAGAAACTAGTTTGAATCCAAAAACGATACTAACTGTGGGCCATAACTCGCTCGTGGTTGAAGTGAGCTACGGGTACCCTTAGAGGGTGCCCAAATTCTAATCCCACCTTATTCACCACTCAGCTTCCTTCTGGCACTCATAACTCACAATATTCGAGAAACTTTGTTTGAATCCAAAAACGATACCATAATGTGGCAGTAACTCGCTCGTGTTTGAAATGAGCTACGGGTACCCTTCGAGGGTGCCCCAAATTCTTTATCCCACTTAATCAAAACTAGCTTCCTTCTGGCATCATAACTCACAATATTCGAGAAACTTAGTTTGAATCCAAAAACGATACTATACTGTGGGCCATAACTCGCTCGTGGTTGAAGTGAGCACGGGTACCCTTAGAGGGTGTCCCAAATTCTTATCCCACCTTATTCAACACTCAGCTTCCTTCTGCCTCAATAACTCACAATATTCGAGAAACGTAGTTTGACCAAAAACGTACTATATGTGGGCATAATCGCTCGTGGTTGAAGTGAGCTACGGGTACCCTTAGAGGTGTCCCAAATTCTTAATCCCCCCTTATTCAAAACTCAGCTTCTCTGGCATCATATAAAATATTCGAGAAACTTTGTTTGAATCCAAAAACGATACCATATGTGGGCATAACTCGCTCGTGGTTGAAGTGAGCTACGGGTACCCTTGAGGGTGTCCCAAATTCTTAATCCCACCTTTATCAAACTACTCAGCTTCCTTCTGGCATCATAACTCAAATATTCAGAAACTAGTTTGAATCCAAAAACGATACTATATGTGGGCATAACTCGCTCGTGGTTTGAAGTGAGCTACGGGTACCCTTAGAGGGTGTGCCCAAATTCTTAATCCCACCTTATTCAACACTCAGCTTCCTTCGGCATCATAACTCACAATATTCGAGAAACTTAGTTTGAATCCAAAAACGATACTATACGGTGGGCCATAACTCGCTCGTGTTGAAGTGAGCTACGGGTACCCTTAGAGGGTGTCCCAAATTCTTATCCCACCTTATTCAACATTCAGCTTTCCTTCTGGCATCATAACTCACAATATTCGAGAAACTTTGTTTGAATCCAAAAACGTACCATAATGTGGGCCGTAACTCGCTCGTGTTGAAGTGAGCTACGGGTACCCTTAGAGGGTGTCCCAAATTCTAATCCCACCTTATTCAACACTCAGCTTCCTTCTGGCATCATAACTCACAATATTCGAGAAACTTTGTTTGAATCCAAAACGATACCATAATGTGGGCCAGTAACTCGCTCGTGGTTGAAATGAGCTACGGGTACCCTTTCGAGGGTCCCCAAATTCTTTATCCCACTTTAATCAAAACTTAGCTGCTTCCTTCTGGCATCATAACTCACATATTCGAGAAACTTAGTTTGAATCCAAAACGATACATAATGTGGGCATAACTCGCTCGTGGTTGAAGTGAGCTACGGGTACCCTTAGAGGGTGTCCCAAATTCTTAATCCCACCTTATTCACACTCAGCTTTCTTCTGGCACATTACTTAAATATTCGAGAAACTTGTTTTGAATCCAAAACGATACATAATGTGGGCCATAACTCGCTCGTGGTTGAATAGCTACGGGTACCCTTCGAGGGTGCCCCAAATTTAATCCCCTTTAACAAACTCAGCTTCCTTCTGGCATCATAACTCACAATATTCGAGAAACTTTGTTTGAATCCAAAACGATACCATAATGTGGGCAGTAACTGCTCGTGGTTGAAGTGAGCTACGGGTACCCTTTAGAGGTTCCCAAATTCTAATCCCACCTTATTCAAACTCAGCTTCCTTCTGGCATCATAACTCACAATATTCGAGAAACTTATTTGAATCCAAAAACGATACATACTGTGGACCATAACGCGCTCGTGTTGAAGTGAGCTACGGGTACCCTTAGAGGGTGTCCCAATCTTAAATCCCACTTATTCAACACTCAGCTTCTTCTGGCACATTACTTAAATAATTCGAGAAACTTTGTTTGAATCCAAAAACGATACCATAATGTGGCAGTAACTCGCTCGTGGTTGAAGTGAGCTACGGGTACCCTTTAGAGGGTGTCCCAAATTCTTAATCCCACCTTATTCACACTCAGCTTCTTCTGGCATCATAACTCACAATTTCGAGAAACTTAGTTTGAATCCAAAAACGATACATACTTTGGCCATAACTCGCTCGTGGTTGAAGTGAGCTACGGGTACCCTTAGAGGGTGTCCCAATTCTTAATCCCCACCTTATTCAACACTCAGCTTCCTTCTGGCATCATACTAAATATTCGAGAAACGTTGTTTGAATCCAAAACGATACCATAATGTGGGCAGTAACTCGCTCGTGGTTGAAGTAGCTACGGGTACCTTTAGAGGGTGTCCCAATTCTTAATCCCACTTATTCAACACTCAGCTTCCTTCTGGCATCATAACTCACAATATTCGAGAACTTAGTTTGAATCCAAAAACGATACATACTGTGGCCATAACTCGCCGTGGTTGAAGTGAGCTACGGGTACCCTTAGAGGGTGTCCCATCTTAAATCCCACCTTATTCAACACTCAGCTTTCCTTCTGGCATCATACTAACAATATTCGAGAAACTTTGTTTTGAATCCAAAACGATACCATAATGTGGGCAGTACTCTCGCTCGTGGTTGAAATGAGCTACGGGTACCCTTAGAGGGTGTCCCAAATTCTTAATCCCACCTTATTCAACACTCACTTCCTTCTGGCACTTACTCAAATATTCGAGAACTTTGTTTGAATCCAAAAACGATACATACTATATGTGGGCAGTAACTCGCTCGTGGTTGAAGTGAGCTACGGTACCCTTAGAGGGTGTCCCAATTCTTAATCCCCCTTATTCAACTTCAGCTTCCTTCTGGCATCATAACTCACAATATTCGAGAAACTGTTTGAATCCAAAAACGATACCATAATGTGGGCAGTAACTCGCTCGTAGTTGAAGTGAGCTACGGGTACCCTTAGAGGGTGTCCCAAATTCTTAATCCCACCTTATTCAACTCAGCTTCCTTCTGGCATCATAACTCACAATATTCGAGAAACTTTGTTTGAATCCAAAAACGATACCATAATGTGGGCAGTAACTCGCTCGTGGTTGAAATGTAGCTACGGGTACCCTTTCGAGGGGCCCCAAATTCTTTATCCCACTTTATCAAAACTCGCTTTCTTCTGGCTCAAAGACAACCGCTAACTATATTCGAGAAACTTAGTTTGAATCCAAAAAACGATACCATAATGTGGGCAGTAACTCGCTCGTGTTGAAGTGAGCTAACGGGTACCCTTAGAGGGTTCCCCAAATTCTTAATCCACCCTTATTCAACACTCACTTTCCTTCTGGCACATACTTAAATATTCGAGAAACTTTGTTTGAATCCAAACCGATACCATAATGTGGGCAGTAACTCGCTCGTGGTTAAATGGAGCTACGGGTACCCTTTGAGGGTGCCCCAAATTCTTTATCCCACCTTTATCAAACTCAGCTTCCTTCTGGCATCATAACTCACAATATTCGAGAAACTTAGTTTGAATCCAAAAACGATACTATATATGGGCCAGTAACTCTGCTCGTGGTTGAATGAGCTACGGGTACCCTAGAGGTGTCCCAAATTCTTATCCCCCTTATTCAAACCAAAGCTTCCTTCTGGCACATACTAAATATTCGAGAAACTTGTTGAATCCAAAAACGATACCATAATGTGGGCAGTAACTCGCTCGTGTGTTGAAGTGGCTACGGGTACCTTTAGAGGGTGCCCAATTCTTAATCCCACCTTATTCAACACCTCGCTTCCTTTGCATCATAACTCACAATATTCGAGAACTTAGTTTGAATCCAAAACGATACATATACTGTGGACCCTAACTCGCCTCGTGGTTGAAGTGAGCTACGGTACCCTTAGAGGGTGTCCCAATTCTAAATCCCACCTTATTCAACACTCAGCTTTCTTCTGGCACATACTTAGAATATTCGAAAACTTTGTTTGAATCCAAAAACGATACCATAATGTGGGGCAGTACACTCGCTCGTGGTTGAAATGAGCTACGGGTACCCTTAGAGGGTGTCCCAAATTCTTAATCCACCTTATCCAACTCAGCTTCCTTCTGGCCATACTTAAATATTCGAGAAACTTGTTTTGAATCCAAAAACATACTATACTGTGGGCCATAACTCCTCGTGTTGAAGTGAGCTACGGGTACCCTTAGAGGGTGTCCAAATTCCTTAATCCCACCTTATTCAACTCAGCTTTCTTCTGGCACATTACTAAATATTCGAGAAACTTTGTTTGAATCCAAAAACGATACCTAATGTGGGCATAACTCGCTCGTGGTTGAATGAGCTACGGGTACCCTTGAGGTGCCCCAATTCTTTATCCCACTTTATCAAAAACTCAGCTTCCTTCTGGCATCATAACTCACTATTCGAGAAACTTAGTTTGAATCACAAAACGATACAATATGTGGCCATAACTCGCTCGTGGTTGAAGTGAGCTACGGGTACCCTTTAGGGTGTCCCAAATTCTTAATCCCACCTTATTCAACACTCAGCTTCCTTCTGGCATCATAACTCCAATATTCGAGAAACTAGTTTGAATCCAAAACGATACCATAATGTGGCAGTAACTCGCTCGTGGTTGAAGTGAGCTACGGGTACCCTTAGAGGGTGTCCCAAATTCTTAATCCCACTATATCACACTCAGCTTCCTTCGGCATCATAACTCACAATATCGAAAACTTAGTTTGAATCCAAAAACGATTACATACTGTGGGCCTAACTCGCTCGTTTGAAGTGAGCTACGGGTACCCTAGAGGGTGTCCCAAATTCTTAATCCACCTTATTCACACTCAGCTTTTCTTCTGGCACATTACTTAGAATATTCGAGAAACTTTGTTTGAATCCAAAAACGATACCATAATGTGGGCATAACTCGCCTCGTGGTGAAGTGAGCTACGGGTACCCTTAGATGGGTGTCCCAAATTCTTAATCCCCTATTCAACACTCAGCTTCCTTCTGCATCATAACTCACAATATTCGAGAAACTTATGTTTGAATCAAAAACGATACCAGTAATGTGGGCATTAACTCGCTCGTGGTTGAAGTGAGCTACGGGTACCCTAGAGGTGTCCCAATTCTATATCCCACCTTATTCAACACTCAGCTTCCTTCTGGCATCATAACTCACAATATCGGAAACTTAGTTGAATCCCAAAAACGATACAATACTGTGGGCCATAACTCGCTCGTGGTTGAAGTGAGCTACGGGACCCTTAGAGGGTGTCCCAAATTCTTAATCCCACCTTATTCAACACTCAGCTTCCTTCTGGCATCATACACTCACGAATATTCGAGAAACTTTGTTTGAATCCAAAAACGATACCATAATGTGGGCAGTAACTCGCTCGTGGTTGAAATGAGCTACGGGTACCTTTCGAGGTGCCTCCCAAATTCTTATCCCACCTTATCAAACACTCAGCTTCCTTCTGGCATCATAACTCCAATATTCGAGAAACTTAGTTTGAATCCAAAAACGATACAAATGTGGACATACACTCGCTCTGTGTTGAATGAGCTACGGGTACCCTTCAGAGGTGGCCCAATATTCTTAATCCCACTTTAATAAAACTCAGCTTCCTTCTGGCACATATACTCCTACGATATTCGAGAAACTTGTTTGATCCAAAAACGATACTCATACTATGGCATACTCGCTCGTGGTTGAGAGAGCTACCGGGTCCCTTAAGGGTGTCCCAAATTCTTAATCCACGCTTATTCAACACTCAGCTTCCTTCTGGCACATTACTTAAATCATGAGAAACTTTGTTGTAATCCAAAACACGATACATAATGTGGGCAGTAACTCGCTCGTGGTTGAAGTGAGCTACGGGTACCTTTAGAGGTGTGCCCCAAATTCTTACATCCCACCTATTCAACATCAGCTTCCTTCTGGCATCATAACTCACATATTCGAACTTAGTTTGAATCCAAAAACGATACAATATGTGACCATACTCGCTCGTCATTGAAGTGAGCTACGGTCCCTTTCAGAGGGCCCCAAAGTCTTAATCCCACCTTATCCACACTCGGCTTTCTGCACTAACTTACAATTTCGAAACTTTTTTTTGAAATCCAAAACGATACCATAACTGTGGGCCATAACTCGCTCGTGGTTGAAGATGAGCTACGTGTACCCTTTCGAGGGTGCCCCAAATTCTTTATCCCCTTTAATCAACTCAGCTTTTCTGGCATCTAACTCAAATTTCGAGAACTACTTTTTTTGAATCCAAAACGATCCATAATGTGGGCAGTAACTCGCTCGTGGTGAAGATGACCGCACACCTGCATAGAAGCTCGCCGTCCGCCTATTAATTCTAATCCACTATGTCCCATTACTGGTATATTGGCACAGATTTTAATTATAACAGAACTTGTTTGCAATTCAAAATTTGCCTGATAATTCTTACATAGAAATTTGTGGCATCTAATCTCCTCTGGCAATTTCGAAAGATACGGGTCCCTTTTTGAGTGCCACCATTCCCTTACCCGATCTTTTAATAAACTCAACTCCTTCTGGATCTATGCCATATTCGAAATTAGTTTGAATGGGCAATTTAGAACTTTATTATGCGCCATAATCTTCTGGTAAGTCGAGCTACGGGTACCTTATAGGTGTCCATTCTTAATTCCCTTATTACACAGCTTTTTGCACAATATAATTCGAGAACTTTTTTAATCTCAGAAACGATTATACATATGTGGATAAAACTCAGTTACGGGTGGTTCAGGAGCAAACTGTCCTTTAGAGTCGAACTCCCCAAAGGTCTATCCTTCGATTCAAATAGCTTTTCATCTAGTGCAATTCATACAATAGTCTAGAAATTATATTTAATCGCAAAACGTACTTTAAACTGATGCGACAATAAGTCGCTGTGGTTGACTGGCTACTACTAAGTTTTCGCCATATTCTTATTAAAATTACCTACAGCCTTATTCAGAAGACTTTCTTGATGCACTTATTAGAAAAATTTTTGCTTGACGCAACTTTTAGTACATAATCGCAAGTTACAAGAAAACGATCCATTGTGACAAATAACTGCTTGGCATTGAAATGAAAATCTATCGGGTCCCTAGGGTTTGTCCAAATATAACATGGCACTTATTCAAACCAATCCGTCCTTTGGACATTCACGTTAGACATATTCGAGTACTTGTGCTGTAGACCCAAACGATACTATACTGATGACAAACTCCGTGTAAGTTGGTACCCTCTGGAGCTCTGCCATTCTTATGCACTCTTTCAAACGCATGCTTCTCGGCACTTAACTCAAGAAAGAAGTGCTTTTGAGAAACTTTTCGTGTTTTTAAATCCAAAGGATTTAACAGATACACATACACTCGATACGGGGTTATCATACGCTGCGTAAGGTTGCGCTGAGATCGACGCACGCGTCTCATACGCTCTGAACCTACTGGTACTGAGGTGCCCAAATTCCTTAATCCCACTTTATCAAACTCAGCTTCTTCTGGCATCATACTCACAATATTCTGAAACTTTAGTTGTGAATCCAAAAACGTATACCATACTGTGGGCCATAACTCGCTAGTGGTTGACAGTGCGGCTACGGGTACACTTTCGAGGGTGTCCCAAATTCTTAATCCCACTTTATTTCCACCACTCAGCTTCCTTCGGCATCATAACTCACAATTTCTAGAGAACTAGTTTGAATCCAAAAACGTACAATAATGTGGGCATAACTCCGCTCGTGCTTGAAGTGAGCTACGGTTGTACCCTTTCGAGTGGTGCCCCCAAAGTCTTTTATCCCACCTTATCAAACTCAGCTTCTTCTGGCACGTAAACTCATATATTCGAGAACTTAGTTTTGAATCCAAACGATACGCTTATACTGGTGGCCATACTCGCTCGTGGATTGAAGTGAGCTACGGTTACCCTTCAGAGGGTGCCCAATTTTAATCCCACCTTATTCAAACTCAGCTTTTTTCTGGCAATACTTAGAATTTCGAGAAACTTTTGTTGTGAATCCAAAAACGTACCATAATTGTGGGCCTAACTCGCTCTTGGTTGAAGTGAGCTACGGTACCTAGGCCAAACATCATTATATGCTCCAGCCGCTTATTCAGAGCTCTAGCTTCGATACTCTGAGCTGCTCCATTGAATGGCATCATATTGTAGAAACTCATTGCAATATCGAAATATTGCAGCTGGTTTAATCTACAAGTTAATCGATCATAATGTGCCTACATACTCTGCGTAAGTTTCAAGAGACGGTACCCTTATATGGTCGTCCAACGCCGAATTCTTAATCCAATCTTATTTCACATTCATTTTCGCTATATCCAAGTTTTCCATGTAACTTTTTTATTTGCTAATCTACAATCGAAACCTTATACTATCTAGGTGGCATACCATCTGTGAAGTGAGTACGTACAGAGGTGCCCAATTCTTCCCTTTTCACTCAGCCCTTGGCCATCATCCATATGGAATTTTTATCAAAACGATCCATTGTGAGGTATCCTAAATGAGCTACGGATTGAGGTGGCAATTCTTACCACAATAACTCGCTCCTCGATATAACCACATTCGTGAAAACAGTTTGTCCAAGACAATACCATTGGGCAGTATTGTGTGAAATAGCTCGGTCCCTAGGGGCCCCAAAGTTCTTATCCCTTACATCGCTTCTGACATATCACATTTCGGATCTATAACCTACCTTCCAACTGTCTGTAAGGCAGTACCCTAGAGGGTGCAATAATTTTATTCCCCTTTAATGCGCCTAGCTTTCTTGACATCTATGCCAATATTTATATTGAGAACTTTTTTGCATTATCCAAAATACATTACGGACCATAATTCCGGATTTTGACATAACCCGAAACATTTCGTGGTTGATTGTAGCGTACTACCTGAGGGGGTAAAAACAAACCAATCTTAAAAGGCCCCCCCACCTTAAAGTAACATCGCTACCCGAGCCCTACTCACAAATGAAAACTTAGTTTTAAACAAAAAGCACATTTGCTAACGATCTGTGAAGTGAAACTTATTACTTACGGCCTTCGGGGTGCCCAAAATAGCTATGGCCACTATTCAACCGGGTACGGAGAACTCGTATGCTGCTCTGAGCACGTACACAATATTCGAGAACACTTGTAAGCAAAAAAACATTGCACAAAAAGTAAAGTTGTACCTACAAACGTCGCTCGGTAATGCAGAGCACACTTAGAGTTCCAAGACTAAGCTATGTCATCACTCTGCATTCAAAACTCGAGTAGAGAGAGATCTTTCTAGTTTTGAACTCTCAATTATAAGTCGATTTTGATCACAATAAACTCAATTCGTTCTTCGTTGAATGGGTTATCATAACTGACTTAAATAAATTAACGCCCGCTGGACGCGACCCACTCCTGTGCGCTCTGATGAGCTACGGTTACCCTTTCGAGGGTGTCCCAAAGTCCTTAATACCCACCTTATTCAACACTCGGCCTTTGTTCTGCACTAACTCTACGAATTCGAGAAACTTTGTTTGAATCCAAAAACGATACCATACTGTGGTCCATAACTCGCTGTGGTTGTACAGTGAGCTCGGTACCCTTTCGAGGGTGCCCAAAATCTTTATCCCACCTTATTCACCTGCTTCTGCATCTCCCCATATTGAAATGTTATCCAAATGAACAACGTGCCACCTACTGTTTAAGTCTAGTACCTTTCGAGTGCCAATTTTTACTTACCCCGATTGTCGGGAATTAATATCGAGATTTGTTTTGAATCCAAAAACCATGGATGAACTCCCCGGGATGAGCAGGGTAACCGAGGTCCAAGTCTACCCACCTTATCATCCATCTTGTCTGGAGAACTAGATTCGAGAACTTTGTAATCAAAACGATACCAACGGGGCCATACGCGGGTAATGCCAAATTTATCAATGCCATGCCCGCCGAGCTCTATTCTTACGATGGACTACTATGCACCATGATAGTCTCCATATATGGAATATGGCTCATATTTGTTAATTATAGAAAACTCTAGCTTGCCCATTTCAAAATAATTTTGGGCATGATAAATGTTCTTAACATAGTTAAAAGTTATTTTCATACTAGAATTCTCGTGCAACTTTTCCAATAACCCCATTTATATGTCACATCCCAACGCCGATTCGTTTTATCCAATTTCTGTTTGTTTCTTATTTGAATTGGAGAAGTTTTATGAACTTTTTTTATTTGCGCTATTTCTTACCACCTGAACCCTTTATATTATTTCTTATGGTATGTCAATGAACATTTAAAACATTGAGCTATTTTATAATCGTATGCTGACAGAGTTTATGTACAGATGTGATATTAAAATCAAAATTAACAGGCAGGTTTCAAAGCAAGTATATGACGACTTCACCCCAAAGGTCTAATTCGTTCAAATATACTCTTTCAATACTAGTTTTCCATTTAAAGTTGGTCTAGAAATTTATTTTTTGACATGCTGCCGTACGTTTTTGATCAAAACTTAATGCAAATAATTTTTGGCTCTATGTTGACGCACTTTTTAAAAATTACATCTACAGAGCCTTTTCAGGAATATTTTGACAAACCTGTATCGAAACAATTTTTTTGCTCTATATGTACGCCTTTTAAAAAGTAACATCTACGAAAGCCTCATACAAGAAAATTTTTCTTTTACCAAACCTAAAATTTAGAGAAGTTGAAATGAAAAACTTTCGTGGCCTGCGGTGGGTAAATAGCATGGCATTCAAAAACCGAGGGGGGGGGGCACGTGAACGGGAACTAACTAGTAATTGGTGCTCGAGAACTAAACAAGCAAACGAAAGACCAAGATTGTTAAGTTTACCCTCCTGTGCGTCTCAATGGCAACTATGCACTTGTTCAGAGCCTGGACATTGGACTTTGCCTTAACTCGGAGAGAGAGAAGTCTTCTTAGTCTTTGAGAACTCTTTCCACTTTTTTAATCAAAGTGTGAATTTTTTTTGGGATACCACAATATACACATACCCATTTCAACTCCATTCAAGCATTTAAACGGGTGTTATCATGAACGACTTTGTAGAACGTAAACGGTTACGCGCCCCGTGGGACTCTGACCCCACGCCCTTCCTTTTCATGACGCTCCTGACCAACTGAGCTACGGTACCTTTAAGTGTTCCCACAATTCTTAAATCCACGTTATATCAACAATCTCAGCTTTCTTCTGGCATCATTCAAATATTCGATAAACTTTTTTGAATCCAAAAACGATACCTACTTGGGCCATTAACTCGCTCGGTTGAAGATGCACACATGTTTGAACTGCTGAGCTCGCGGGTCACTTTCGTTGAATTCTTTAGCCATTGCTATGCAACCAGAATGACTCCATTCTGGCAGATACCTCACATGCCTGTTTGACCAAAGTACATACTGTTCCGCTGTGTGAAGTGAGCTCTTACCTCGAGGGCCAAACGCTCCTTATTCCACTGCCATTTGTACTGACGTTACTAGCAACTGTCGAGATAATTTCTTGAACAAAACGTACCATTACTTGGGCAATAAATCTCTGCACTTTCGAACCTTTAAAGTGATTCAACGGATTACTCTTTAGGTCCCAATAGTCTGTGCCACCTTATCAACTAGTTTGTTCTGGACAACGTTTAGACTTTAATAGTTGGGCGCTATTTCTTACCAATACGAATACCTTTACGTGATTTCTTAGGTCGTTTGAAATTTAGACCCCAATATTGCAGCTCTTATGAAATGTAGCTCGATTCTATTTACAGATGTGAATTCGTCACAATATCCAATTAACGAAGGCACAGTATTTGAATGTATGAACGAACTCACGCTGCCAAAGTCAACTAATTTCGGTGCAGATAAGTTTTTAACAGTTAAAGCTTCTCTAGAATCCTTTCAACGTGCAAAACATAATGTTATCCAACCCTTTTAACCAATTCTGTTGTTTCTATTATTGAAAGTTTTATGAATTTTTATTTCTATTTACATTGAACCTTTATTTTTTGGTATATGCAATTAAATTAGCTTTGTAATCAATGTTTTTGATTTAAACAAATAACAGCGTTTCGAATGTATTGCATCACCAGGTCATTTGCAAATTACTTTTCATTCAATGTATTGGCAGAAATTATTTTATGCCCTACTTTTGATCACGAACAATTTTCTCTATTTCGGATTTTAAAAATTAACATCTACGAGAGCCTATTTCAGGAATTTTGATCAAACCTTATAAGAAATTTTTTTTCTTGCTCTATATGTACGTCCACTTTTTAAAAAGTAACATCTACGAAGCCTATTTACAAAAAAAATTTTCTTTTACAAAAATAAAAATTAGAGAAATTGAAATGAAAAACTTATCGGCTGCCTGCGGTTGGGTAAAATAGCCATGGCAATCAACCGAAAGTGAAACGAGAACTACGAGTAACTTGTTCTCGGACTAACAATCAAACGAAAGACAAGATCTGTTAAGTTACCTCCTGGCGCTCAATTGCACTATGCACTTGTTTCACGCAGAGCATTGTCTTAGCATTAAACTCGAGGAGAGAGAGAATGCTTTCTTAGTCTTTGAGAAACTCTTTCCCAATGTTTTTATCAAGTGTGATTTTTTGGGATACCACAATAAACATTACCACATTTCAGACTTTACATTCCGCATTTGAAAATCGTGTGTGTTAATCATGAAACTGACTTTGTATAACGTAAAGGTTACGCGCCCGCTGGGGACTCGACCCCAACGCCCCTTTCCTTTCATTGAACGCTCTGACCAACTGAGCTACGGTTAACCCTTTCGAAGGGTGTCCCCAATTCTTAATCATTATTCAACCCACTTTTTTGGATTACTCAAATCACTTTGGCGAAACTCCATACTTGCCAATGCAGTGGTTACTTTGTGATACGGGTCCTTTCCGGCGGTCCCATGAATTACCTTTTAATTACCTCACGAACTTTATTCAGAAACAGTTCTTTGCATCAAACCTTTAACGAAAAACTTTTTTGCATCCCATAATGATACCCACTGGCCAAAATCCATCTACGGTAAAAGCTCGATTAATCAGGTGCAAATTCCTTTTCTCTTACAAAACAAAACAGCTTGTTTGGCACGTAATTGAATTCGAACTTTTCGGCTGCGTTGTCAAAGTAAACATAGCTATGGCCATAACTCACTCGGGTGAAACGGAGAACTACGGGTACTTTCGAGTGCCGCCAAGTTTTTATCCCACTTACACACTCACTTGTTGGCACGTAACTAGAACAGAATACTGTTGATCCAAAACGTAATCCATCACTGTGCGCTCATAACTGCAGCTCGTGTTAGAAGACCCAACTGCATTAGAGTCACTTAGCGATCTACTCGACGAGTGAGATCGACCAGATAGTGCTCCTATCATGAATAGCATCTTTTGTAATTGAAAACTGCTTTGCCAATGTTGAAATCCATTTAGTGCTGATAATCTTTTGATACCACATAGTAAAATGTATTCACATCTTGCATTTCAAAGAACCTTATGTCTACATTCCACCCATTTGTAAAATCTGTGTTGTTATCTATGAACTGGACAAGTTTTGTAGAACTAATGTTTACTTTTTTGGCCGTATGCTGGACCATCTGAACCCACGTCCTTATATTATTCTCTTCATTGTATTCAATGACATTTACGTACCTTTGAGTGCCTAAATTCTTATTCACTTAGTTCACTCTTACTTGTCGCCTAAACTTTAGAATATAGAACTTTAATCGAAGATTCAAGCAATACCTGATACGACTTCCAAAGGCCTATCTCTCGTTTCAAAGACTCGTGTCACGTACTACAATTTGAGAAGTTGCCCTAGAAATTCTATTTATCGTGCCGGTACTTTTTTCACTGGCATATTTGGTCTTGTACGCCTTAATACACCACAGATATTGGAATTTTGACAAACCTATAAAAAATTTTTTTTTCTCACTAATACCATTTAACATCGACCCTATCAGAAATTTCTTTCAAATAATGAAATTGAATGAAAATTACGCTGCATAAACATGCAACCAAGTGAACGGGAGCTCGAGTAACTCGCTCGTGTCTGAAGATACCCATCAACGAAAGACAATAAATTGTTAAGCTCTTAGCCGACTCTCTTGACGATGTCTATCACATGCCTATGCCTTTCAGCAGAGCTTGGAGTATGGCATCTAATCGTATCAAGAGAAGTTTCTCTTAGCTTTGCAACTTTCAACATATTTAGGCATTATAAGTGTGTTCTTAATGTTAATGTGGATTCATACATAAACCATTGCAACTTCAAGACCTTTATCCATGACACAGGATTTTAACCATTTCTGTGTTTCTATTTGAACGGTGGAATTATATGAACTTTGCTTTGTGAGTAAGGTTACGGCGCGCTGATTTACTTGACCCATCGCCCTTGACCTTTTATTTTCTTCTAGTTCGAACACCTTTTAGACCATACTGAGCTACGGGTACCGTTAAGGTGTCCAAATTAATCATTACCGCTTTCGAACGTGAATACGACTTTGTTACAACGATCATGTGGCATAATCTGTGAAAAACAACTATTTATGGGGGGATATCCCGCAGTCATACGATGCAACCAGAAGTTCCATAGAGTCATATTGTAATTATAGAACTCAGCGCATTTCAATATTAGCATAAATTCTCATATAAAGTTCTCTAAATTCTCTGGGGAATTTCACTTTAATATTCTACAGCTTCTTAAAATTTGTGTGTATTGAATGCAATTTTACTTTTTTTTTTCGTATTACAATCTGACCATTTTATATACCTTATTATTTAAAAATGAGCTTTTACGGGCTGAGTTCGAATGAATTTCGGAGGATTCAACAATTATTTATTAAGGTCTATTTTCATGCTTCTATCATAAAGTTTGCAGTTATTTAATGCGTCCGACTTTTTTGATCAAACTGAATGGGCAAATAATTTTTTGCTCTATGTTTACGCACTTTTAAAATTACATCTCTACAGAGCCCTATTTAGGAAATATTTTGAATCAAACCTTAGAGAAAAGTTTTTTGCTCCATATGTAGCATTTTTAAAAAGTCCATCTACGAAAGCCTATACAAGAAAATTTTCTTTTCCAAAAAATAAAAATTTATGAGACACTGAAGTGGGATGTGAAAACTTATTCGGGGCTTGCGGTTGGTGTAAAGTAGCATGGCAATTCAAAACCGAAAGTGAACGGGATACTACGGTATTGTGCGAGATAAACCATCAAACGAACAGACACAAGATTGTTTAAGTTTACCTCCTGTGCGCATCAATGCCTATGCACTTGTTCAAGACAGGAATTGGACTTTTAGCATTAAACCGAGAGAGAGAGAATGCTTTCTTAGTCTTTGAGACTCTTTCCAATGTTTTAATCAAAGTGTGATTTTTTTTTGGATACCACAATAACATACACAATTTCGACTTACCTTCAGGCAATTTGAAAATCGGGTTAAATCATGAACTGACCTTTGTAGAACGTTAAAAGGTTTACGGCGCCTCCCGCTGGGACGCGACCCCACGGCCCTTCCTTTTCATTGCACGCTCTGACCACTGAGCTACGGGTACCCTTAGAGGGTCCCAAATTCTTAATCCCACTTGTCATTCAACATCAGCTGTTTCTTAATGCGTGCCGTACTTTTTTTTTTGCTCTAATGTTTTACGCACTTTGAAAAATTAACCTCTACGAGAGGCTATTCATGAAATATTTTGATCAAACTGTATAAAAAAATTTTTTTGTCTCTATATTTACGCACTTTAAAAAGTAACATCCTACGAAAGCCTATACAGCAAGAATATTTCTTTACAAAAAAGAAAAATTTATAGAGATTGAAAGGAAACACTTATTCGGGGTCGCTGCGGTTGGGTACAAATAGTCATGGCAATTCAAAAACCGTAAAGTGAAACGGAGAACTAACGAGTAATTGTGCTCTAAGAGACTAAACAACTCAAACGCAAGACAAATCTATTAGGTTACCTCCTGTGCGCTCATGCACTATGCCTTGTTCAAGGACAGAGCATTGGTCCTTTAGCATTAACTCCGAGAGAGAGAGAAGTGCTTTCTAGTCCTTTGAGAACCTCTTTCAATTGTTTTTATCCAAAGTGTTGGATTTTTTGGGATACCAAATAACATCCCACATGTCGCTTACATCAGCAGTTGAAAATCGGTGTTAAATCATGAACTGGACTTTGTAGACACGTAAAAGTGTTACGCGCCCGCTGGGACTCGAACCCACGCCCATTCTTTTTATGAACGCTCTGAACACTGAAGCTACGGGTTACCCTTTCGAGGTGCCCCAAATTCTTTATCCACTTATTCCACTCTCAGCTTTGGTTCTGGGCACTAACTTAGAATATCGATGAAACTTTGTTTTGAATCGAAAAACCGATACCATACTGTGGGCCATAAACCGCCGTGGTTGAGTGATGCTACGGGTACCCACTTTCGATGTGCCCCAATTCTTTATCCCATTAGTCAACCCTCAGCTTTTCTCTGGCACGCATAATACTACAATATTCAGCAAACTTTGTTTGAATCCAAACGATACCATATAGTAGGCCATAACTCGCTCGTGGTTCGACCAGTGAGCTACTGGACCCTTTTCGAGGGGCCCCAAATTCCTTATATCCCACTTTATTAACCTCACTTTCCTTCTGGCCATCATAACTAAATATTCGAGAACTTTGGGGGTTTTGAATCAAACAAAAGATACCATACTAGTAGCGGCATAACTCTCTCGTGGTTGACGTGATGCTACAGGTACCTTCGAGGTGCCCCAAATTCTTTATCCCCACTTTTCAACATCAGCTTCTTTCTGGCATCATAACTTAAATATTCTAGAAACTTTGTTTGAATCCAAAAACGATACCATACTGTGGGCCATAACTGCTCTGGTTGAGATGAGCTACGGGTAACCTTTCCGAGGGTGCCCCAAATTCTTTATCCCACCTTTTTTCAACACTCAGCTTCTGTTCTGGCACAGTACCAATATCTACGAAACTTTGTTTGAATCCAAAATGCTAACCATACTTGGGCCATAACTCGCTCGTGCTTGAAGTGAGCTACGGTCCCCTTTCGAGTGCCCCAAATTCTTTACCACCTTATCAACACTGCAGCTTTGTCTGGCAATCATAATCTACAATATTCGAGAAACCTTTGTTTGAATCCAAAATTAATACCTACCTTGGGGGCATAACTCGCTCGTGTTGAAGGTAGCTACGGGTACCCTTCGAGGGTGCCCCAAATTCTTTATCCCCCTTATTCAATCATCTCAGCTTTGTTCTGGCACTACCTTAGAACTATTCGAGAAACTTTGTTTGATCCAAAAACGATAACCATACTAGGTGGACAACATCGTCTCGGTTGAAGTGAGCTACGGTACCCTTTCGAGGTGCCCCCAAATTCTTTATCCCACCTTATTCACACTCGCTTTGTTCTTTGGGCACGTAACTTAGATATTCGAGAAACTTTGGTTTGAAACCAAAACGATACATACTGTGGGCCCATCACTCGCTCGTGGTTGAAGTCGACCCAAGCCAAACAGTCTTAAATGGGGTGCCTCCGCCGAAGTCTATTTATCCATGTGATCAACTCAGCTGTCTGGAGTAATTGTATTCGCGAATCTGATCAAGTCATGTGGGGGGGCTAAATCGCGTGGTTGAAGTAGACCCATGAATGAATGCCACCGGATCATCAGAATTGTACAGATTGCAATTATGGGATATGCACATATGTACTAGAGACTCAGCTTGCCCAATTTCAAAATACTTTAGGGAATGATAAGATTTTGTCTTTAACATAGTTAAAAAGGTTATTTTCATACTAGAATCTCTTGGCCAACTTTCAAAGAAACCCATTTAATTGTCTACATTCCAAACGCACCGCATTCTTTTTACCCATTTCTGTTGTTTCTTATTTTGAATTGGAGCAAGTTTTATGAACTTTTTTTTATTTGCGCTATTTCTTACAATCTGAAAACCTTTTTTATATTATTTCTTATGGTGTTCATGCACATTTACAAATATTGACTTTTTTAAATCGTATGCATAGTTATTTACAGATTGGGAACTTTTAAAATCAATTAACAAGGCAGTTTTCAAGCAATTTATTTGATACGACTTCACCCCAAGGTCTATTTCGTTCAAATCGTACCTTCTACTAGTTTTCCAATTTAAAGTTTGTTCGATGAAATTTTTTTTTAATGCGTGCGTACTTTTTTTGATCAAACTAATGCATACTTTTTTGGCCTATGTGTTCCGCATTTAAAATTAACATCTCACGGAGCATTCGAAATATTTTGATCACAACCTGTATAGAAAAATTTTTTTTTGCCTATATGTACTGCACTTTAAAAATAACATCTACGACACCTATTACAAGAAATTTTCTTTTACAAAAAATAAAAAATTTAGATGACATTGAAATGAAAAACTTATTCGGGCCTGCGGTTGGGTACAAATGCATGGCAATTCAACACCGAAGTGAAAACTGGAAACTACGAGTAATTGTTGCCTCGGACTAAACAATCAACGAAAGCAAAGACTGTTAGTTACCTCCTGTGCGCTCAATGCACTATGTCACCTTTGTTCAAGACAGAGCATTGGCTCTTAGCATTAAACCTCGAGAGAGAGAGAGAGTGCTTTCTTTAGTTTGAAAACTCTTCCAATGTTTTTAATCAAAGTGTTATTTTTTTGGATACCACAATAACATACCACAGTTCAACTTACATTCCAGCATTTGGAAAATCGGGTGTTACTCATGAACTGACTTTGTAGAACGTAAAAGGTTACG
>JBDPZO010000659.1:0-49478 GCA_039877585.1 Heterodera filipjevi | reverse complement strand
TAATATATCCATTTTTCTCAATACTCTAGTTGCCCAACTACGCAAATATGGGGTATATCCATTCGGGCTGTTGGCTGAGTAGCAATCCCTAGCGCCCTCTTCAAGGGGTTTTTTGATAGTGAAATAAGATGCCATTTTTTCTCAATACTCTAGTTGCCCAACTAGCAAATATGGGTAATATCCAATTCGTGGCTTTGGCTAGTAGCAATCCTGTAGCGCCCTTCTTCAGGGGTTTTTTGATAGTGAAATAAGATAGCCATTTTTTCTCAATACTCTAGTTGCCCAACTAGCAATATGGGGTAATATCCAATTCGGGCTGTTGCTGAGTAGCATCCTCTAGCGCCCTCTCAGGGTTTTTTGATAGTGAAATAAGATAGCCATTTTTCTCAATACTCTAGTTGCCCCTACAATATGGGGTATATCCTTCGTGGCTGTTGGCTGAGTAGCAATCCTCTACGCCCCTCTTCAGGGTTTTTTGATAGTGAAATAGATAGCCATTTTTCCAATACTCTAGTTGCCCACTAGCAAATATGGGGTAATATCAATTCGTGGCTGTTGGCTGGTACAATCCTCATCGCCCTCTTCAAGGGGTTTTTTGATAGTGAAATAAGATAGCCATTTTTCTCTCAATACTCTAGTTGCCCACTAGCAAATATGGGGTAATATCCAATTCGTGGCTGTTGGCTAGTAGCAATCCTCTAGCGCCCTCTTCAAGGGTTTTTTTGATAGTGAAATAATAGCCTTTTTCTCAATACTCTATTTGCCCAACTAGCAAATATGGGTTATCCATTCGTGGCTTGTTGGCTGAGTAGCAATCCTTCGGCGCCCTCTTCAAGGTTTTTTTGAAGTGAAATAGATAGCCATTTTTTCTCAATACTCTAGTTGCCCAACTAGCAATATGGGGTAATATCCAATTCGTGCTGTTGGCTGAGTAGAAATCCTCTACGCCCTCTTCAGGGGTTTTTTGATAGTGAATAAGTAGCCATTTTTTCTCAATACTCTAGTTGTCCCAACTAGCAAATATGGGGTAATATCCTATCGTGGCTGTTGGCTGAGTAGCAATCCTCTAGCGCCCTCTTCAAGGGGTTTTTTGATAGTGAAATAATAGCCATTTTTCTCAATACTCTAGTTGCCCAACTGCAAATATGGGTATATCCAATTCGTGGCTGTTGGCTGAGTAGCAATCCTCTAGCGCCCTCTTCATGGGTTTTTTTTGATAGTGAATAAGATAGCCATTTTTTCTCAATACCTAGTTGCCCAACTAGCAAATATGGGGTAATATCCATTCGTGCTGTTGGCTGAGTAGCAATCCTCTTAGCGCCCTCTTCAAGGGTTTTTTGATAGTGAAATAAGATAGCCATTTTTTCTCAATACTCTAGTTCCCCAACTAGCAAATTGGGGTAATATCAATTCGTGGCTGTTGGCTGAGTCACATCCTCTAGCGCCCTCTTCAAGGGGTTTTTTGATAGTGAAATAAGATAGCCATTTTTTTCCAATACTCTAGTTGCCCAACTACAAAATGGGTAATATCCAATCGTGGCTGTTGGCTGAGTAGCAATCCTCTAGCGCCCTCTTCAAGGTTTTTTTGATAGTGAATAAGATAGCCATTTTTTCTCAATACTCTAGTTGCCCAACTAGCAAATATGGGGTAATATCCAATTCGTGCGTTTTGGCTGAGTAGCAATCCTGTAGCGCCCTTCTTCAAGGGGTTTTTTGATAGTGAATAAGATAGCCTTTTTTCTCAATACTCTAGTTGCCCAACTACCAAATATGGGGTAATATCCAATTCGTGGCTGTTGGCTGAGTAGCAATCCTCTACGCCCTCTTCAGGGGTTTTTTGATAGTGAAATAAGATAGCCATTTTTCTCAATACTCTAGTGGCCAACTAGCAAATTGGGTATATCCATCGTGGCTGTTGGCTGAGTAGCAATCCTCTTAGCGCCCTTTCAAGGGTTTTTTTGATAGTGAAATAATAGCCATTTTTTCTCAATACTCTAGTTGCCCAACGCAAATATGGGGTAATATCCAATTCGTGGCTGTTGGCTGAGTAGCAATCCTCTAGCGCCCTCTTCAGGGGGTTTTTTGATAGTGAAATAAGATAGCCTTTTTTCTCATACTCTAGTTGCCCAACTAGCAATATGGGTAATCCAATTCGTGGCTGTTGGCTGAAGCAATCTCTTAGCGCCCTCTTCAAGGGGTTTTTTGATAGTGAATAAGTAGCCTTTTTTTCTCAATACTCTAGTTGCCCAACTAGCAAATGGGTAATATCCTTCTGGCTGTTGGCTGAGTAGCTCCTCTGGCGCCCCTTCTAAGGGTTTTTTGATAGTGAATAAGATAGCCATTTTTTCTCAATACTCTAGTTGCCCAACTAGCAAATATGGGGTAATATCCATTCGTGGCGTTGGCTGAGTAGCAATCCTCTAGCGCCCCTTCAAGGGGTTTTTTGATAGTGAAATAATAGCCATTTTTTCTCAATACTCTAGTTGCCCAACTAGCAAATATGGGGTAATATCCAATTCGTGCTGTTGGCTGAGTGCAATCCTCTAGCGCCCTCTTCAGGGGTTTTTGATAGTGAAATAAGATAGCCATTTTTTCTCAATACTCTAGTTGCCCAACTAGCAAATATGGGGTAATATCCAATTCGTGGCTTTTGGCTGATTAGCAATCCTTAGCCCCTTCTTCAAGGGGTTTTTTGATAGTGAAATAAGATAGCCATTTTTTCTCAATACTCTAGTTGCCCAACTAGCAAATATGGGTAAATCCAATTCGTGGCTGTTGGCTGAGTAGCAATCCTCTAGCGCCCTCTTCAAGGTTTTTTGATAGTGAAATAAGATAGCCATTTTTTCTCAATACTCTAGTTGCCCAACTAGCAAATATGGGGTAATACCCATTCGTGGCTTTTGGCTGAGTAGCAATCCTTAGCGCCCTCTTCAAGGGTTTTTTGATAGTGAAATAAGATAGCCTTTTTTCTCATACTCTAGTTGCCCAACTAGCAATATGGGGTAATATCAATTCGTGGCTGTTGGCTGAGTAGCAATCCTCTAGCGCCCTCTTCAGGGGTTTTTTGATAGTGAAATAAGATAGCCATTTTTTCTCAATACTCTAGTTGCCAACTAGCAAATATGGGGTAATATCCATCGTGGCTGTTGGCTGAGTAGCAATCCTCTAGCGCCCTTCAAGGGGTTTTTTGATAGTGAAATAAGATAGCCATTTTTCTCAATACTCTAGTTCCCAACTAGCAAATTGGGGTATATCCAATTCGTGGCTGTTTGGCTGAGTAGCAATCCTCAGCGCCCTCTTCAGGGTTTTTTTGATAGTGAAATAAGATAGCCTTTTTTCTCAATACTCTATTTGCCCAACTAGCAAATATGGGGTAATATCCATTCGTGGCTGTTGGCTGAGTAGCAATCCTCTAGCGCCCTCTTCAGGGGTTTTTTGATATTGAATAAATAGCCATTTTTTCTCATATACTCTAGTTGCCCAACTAGCAAATATGGGGTAATATCCAATCGTGGCTGTTGGCTGAGTAGCAATCCTCTAGCGCCCTCTTTCAAGGGGTTTTTTGATAGTGAAATAAGATCCATTTTTTCTCATACCTAGTTGCCCAACTAGCATATGGGGTAATATCCAATCGTGGCTGTTGGCTGAGTAGCAATCCTTAGCGCCCTTCTTCAAGGGGTTTTTTGATAGTGAAATAAGATAGCCATTTTTTCTCATACTCTAGTTGCCCAACTAGCAAATATGGGGTAATATCCAATTCGTGGCTGTTGGCTGAGTAGAATCCTAGTAGCGCCCTCTTCAGGGTTTTTTGATAGTGAAATAAGAAGCCATTTTTTCTCAATACTCTAGTTGCCCATAGCAAATATGGGGTAATATCCAATTCGTGGCTGTTGGCTGAGTAGCAATCCTCTAGCGCCCTCTTCAGGGGTTTTTTGATAGTGAATAGATAGCCATTTTTTCTCAATACTCTAGTTGCCCAACTAGCAAATATGGGGTAATATCCAATTCGTGGCTGTTGGCTGAGTAGCAATCCTCTAGCGCCCTCTTCAAGGGTTTTTTTGATAGTGAAATAAGATAGCCATTTTTTCTCAATACTCTAGTTGCCCAACTACAAATATGGGGTAATATCCTATCGTGGCTGTTGGCTGAGTAGCAATCCCTGGCGCCCCTTCAAGGGGTTTTTTGATAGTGAATAAGATAGCCATTTTTTCTCAATACTCTAGTTGCCCAACTAGCAAATATGGGGTAATATCCAATTCGTGGCTGTTGGCTGAGTAAAATCCTCTAGCGCCCTCTTCAAGGGTTTTTTTGATAGTGAATAAGATAGCCATTTTTTCTCAATACTCTAGTTGCCCAACTAGCAAATATGGGGTAATATCCAATTCGTGGCTGTTGGCTGAGTAGCAATCCTCTAGCGCCCTCTTCAGGGTTTTTTGATAGTGAATAAGATAGCCTTTTTTCTCAATACTCTAGTTGCCCAACTAGCAATATGGGTAATATCAATTCGTGGCTGTTGGCTGAGTAGCAATCCTCTAGCGCCCTCTTCAAGGGGTTTTTTGATAGTGAAATAGATAGCCATTTTTTCTCAATACTCTAGTTGCCCAACTAGCAATATGGGGTAATTCCATCGTGGCTGTTGGCTGAGTAGCAATCCTCTAGCGCCCCTTCAGGGGTTTTTTGATAGTGAAATAAGATAGCCATTTTTTCTCAATACTCTTTGCCCAACTAGCAAATATGGGGTAATATCCATCGTGGTTTGGCTGAGTAGCAATCCTCTAGCGCCCCTTCAAGGGTTTTTTGATAGTGAAATAAGATAGCCATTTTTTCTCAATACTCTAGTTGCCCAACTAGCAAATATGGGTAATATCCAATTCGTGGCTGTTGGCTGAGTACATCCTCTAGCGCCCTCTTCTCAGGGGGTTTTTTATAGTGAAATAAGATAGCCATTTTTTCTCAATACTCTAGTTGCCCAACTAGCAAATAGGGGTATATCCAATTCGTGGCTTTTGGCTGAGTAGCAATCCTCTAGCGCCCTTCTTCAGGTTTTTTTGATAGTGAAATAAGATGCCATTTTTTCTCAATACTCTAGTTGCCCACACTAGCAAATATGGGGTAATACCAATTCGTGGCTGTTGGCTGAGTAGCAATCCTCTAGCGCCCTCTTCAAGGGGTTTTTTGATAGTGAAATAAGATAGCCATTTTTTTCTCATACTCTAGTTGCCCAACTAGCAATATGGGTAATCCAATTCGTGGCTTTTGGCTGAGTAGCAATCCTTAGCGCCCTCTTCAAGGGGTTTTTTGATAGTGAAATAAGATAGCCATTTTTTCTCAATACTCTAGTTGCCCAACTAGCAATATGGGGTATATCCAATTCGTGGCTGTTGGCTGATAGCAATCCTCTAGCGCCCTCTTCAAGGGGTTTTTTGATAGTGAAATAAGATAGCCATTTTTTCTCAATACTCTAGTTGCCCAACTAGCAAATATGGGTAATATCCTATCGTGGCTGTGGCTGAGTAGCAATCCTCTAGCGCCCCTTCAAGGGTTTTTGATAGTGAAATAAGATAGCCATTTTTTCTCAATACTCTAGTTGCCCAACTAGCAAATATGGGGTAATATCCAATTCGTGGCTGTTGGCTGAGTAGCAATCCTCTAGCGCCCTCTTCAGGGGTTTTTTGATAGTGAAATAAGATAGCCATTTTTTCTCAATACTCTAGTTGCCCAACTAGCAAATATGGGGTAATATCCAATTCGTGGCTGTTGGCTGAGTAGCAATCCTCTAGCGCCCTCTTCAAGGGGTTTTTTGATAGGGAAATAATAGCCATTTTTTCTCAATACTCTAGTTGCCCAACTAGCAAATATGGGGTAATATCCAATTCGTGGCTGTTGGCTGAGTAGCAATCCTCTAGCGCCCTCTTCAGGGGGTTTTTTGATAGTGAATAAGATAGCCATTTTTTCTCAATACTCTAGTTGCCAACTAGCAAATATGGGGTAATATCCATTCGTGGCTTGGCTGAGTACAATCCTTAGCGCCCTCTTCAAGGGGTTTTTTGATAGTGAAATAAGATAGCCATTTTTTCTCAATACTCTAGTTGCCCAACTAGCAATATGGGTTATCCAATTCGTGGCTGTTGGCTGAGTAAATCCTCTAGCGCCCTCTTCAGGGGTTTTTTGATAGTGAAATAAGACATATATACGCGTACATTTTTATCATTTTTTCTCAATACTCTAGTTGCCCAACTAGCAATATGGGGTAATATCCAATCTGCTGTTGGCTGAGTAGCAATCCTCTAGCGCCCTCTTCAGGGGTTTTTTGATAGGAAATAAGATAGCCATTTTTTCTCAATACTCTAGTTGCCCAACTAGCAATATGGGGTAATATCAATTCGTGGCTGTTGGCTGAGTAGCAATCCTCTAGCGCCCTCTTCAAGGGGTTTTTTGATAGTGAAATAATAGCCATTTTTTCTCAATACCTAGTTGCCCAACTAGCAATATGGGGTAATATCCAATTCGTGGCTGTTGGCTGAGTAGCAATCCTCTAGCGCCCTCTTCAAGGGTTTTTTGTAGTGAAATAGATAGCCATTTTTTCTCAATCCTCTAGTTGCCAACTAGCAAATATGGGGTAATCCAATTCGTGGCTTTTTGCTGAGTAGCAATCCTCTAGCGCCCTCTTCAAGGGGTTTTTTGATAGTGAATAAATAGCCATTTTTTCTCATACTCTAGTTGCCCAACTAGCAAATATGGGGTAATCCAATTCGTGGCTGTTGGCTGAGTAAAATCCTCTGCAGCGCCCCTTCAGGGGTTTTTTGATAGTGAAATAAGATAGCCATTTTTTCTCAATACTCTAGTTGCCCAACTAGCAAATATGGGGTAATATCCATTCGTGGCTGTTGGCTGAGTAGCAATCCTCTAGCGCCCCTTCAAGGGGTTTTTTGATAGTGAAATAAGATAGCCATTTTTTCCAATACTCTAGTTGCCCAACTAGCAAATATGGGGTAATATCCAATTCGTGGCTGTTGGCTGAGTAGCAATCCTCTAGCGCCCTCTTCAGGGGTTTTTTTGATAGTGAAATAATAGCCATTTTTTCTCAATACTCTAGTTGCCCACTAGCAAATATGGGTAATATCCATTCGTGGCTGTTGGCTGAGTAGCAATCCTCTGTGCGCCCTCTTCAAGGGTTTTTTGATAGTGAAATAAAGCCATTTTTTCTCAATACTCTAGTTTGCCCAACTAGCAAATATGGGGTATATCCTATCGTGGCTGTTGGCTGAGTAGCAATCCTCTGCGCCCCTCAAGGGGTTTTTTGATAGTGAAATAAGATAGCCATTTTTTCTCAATACTCTAGTTGCCCAACTAGCAAATATGGGGTAATATCCAATTCGTGGCTGTTGGCTGAGTAGCAATCCTCTAGCGCCCTCTTCAGGGGTTTTTTGATAGTGAATAAGATAGCCATTTTTCTCAATACTCTAGTTGCCCAACTAGCAAATATGGGGAATATCCAATTCGTGGCTTTTGCTGAGTAGCAATCCTCTAGCGCCCTCTTCAGGGGTTTTTGATAGTGAATAGATAGCCATTTTTTCTCAATACTCTAGTTGCCCAACTAGCAAATATGGGGTATATCCATTCGTGGCTGTTGGCTGAGTAGCATCCTTAGCGCCCTCTTCAAGGGGTTTTTTGATAGTGAAATAAGATAGCCATTTTTTCTCAATACTCGTTTGCCCAACTAGCAAATATGGGGTAATATCCATTGTGGCTTTTGGCTGAGTAGCAATCCTGTAGCGCCCTTCTTCAAGGGGTTTTTTGATAGTGAAATAGATAGCCATTTTTTCTCAATACTCTAGTTGCCCAACTAGCAATATGGGGTAATATCCAATTCGTGGCTGTTGGCTGAGTAGCAATCCTCTAGCGCCCTCTTCAAGGGGTTTTTTGATAGTGAAATAAGATAGCCATTTTTTCTCAATACTCTAGTTGCCCAACTAGCAAATATGGGGTAATATCCAATTCGTGGCTTTTGGCTGAGTAGCAATCCTTAGCGCCCTTCTTCAAGGGGTTTTTTGATAGTGAAATAGATAGCCATTTTTCTCAATACTCTAGTTGCCCACTAGCAAATATGGTGTAATACCAATTCGTGGCTGTTGGCTGAGTAGCAATCCTGTAGCGCCCTTCTTCAAGGGGTTTTTTGATAGTGAAATAAGATAGCCATTTTTCTCAATACTCTAGTTGCCCAACTAGCAATATGGGGTAATATCCAATTCGTGGCTGTTGGCTGAGTAGCAATCCTCTAGCGCCCTCTTCAAGGGGTTTTTGATAGTGAAATAAGATAGCCATTTTTTCTCAATACTCTAGTTGCCCAACTACAAATATGGGGTAATATCCAATTCGTGGCTGTTGGCTGAGTAGCAATCCTCTACGCCCTCTTCAAGGGGTTTTTTGATAGTGAAATAAGATAGCCATTTTTTCTCAATACTCTAGTTGCCCAACTAGCAAATATGGGGTAATATCCATCGTGGCTGTTGGCTGAGTAGCAATCCTCTAGCGCCCTCTTCAAGGGGTTTTTTGTGTGAATGATAGCCATTTTTTCTCATACTCTAGTTGCCCAACTAGCAAATATGGGGTAATATCCAATTCGTGGCTTTGTTGGCTGGTAGCAATCCTCTAGCGCCCTCTTCAAGGGGTTTTTGATAGTGAAATAATAGCCATTTTTTCTCAATACTCTAGTTGCCCAACTACAAATATGGGGTAATATCCATTCGTGGCTGTTGGCTGAGTAGCAATCCTCTAGCGCCCTCTTCAAGGGTTTTTTGATAGTGAATAGAATAGCCATTTTTTCTCAATACTCTAGTTGCCCAACTAGCAAATATGGGGTATATCCAATTCGTGGCTTTTGGCTGAGTAGCAATCCTGTAGCGCCTTCTTCAAGGGTTTTTTGATAGTGAATAGATAGCCATTTTTCTCAATACTCTAGTTGCCCCACTAGCATATGGGTAATATCCAATTCGTGGCTTGGCTGTAGCAAATCCTCTAGCGCCCTCTTCAGGGGTTTTTTGATAGTGAAATAATATAGCCATTTTTTCTCAATACTCTAGTTGCCCACTAGCAAATATGGGGTAATTCCAATTCGTGGCTGTTGGCTGAGTAGCAATCCTCTTAGCGCCCCACGCCCTTCTTCAAGGGGTTTTTTGATAGTGAAATAAGATAGCCATTTTTTCTCAATACTCTAGTTGCCCAACTAGCAAATATGGGGTAATATCCAATTCGTGGCTGTTGGCTGAGTAGCAATCCTCTAGCGCCCTCTTCAAGGGGTTTTTTGATAGTGAAATAAGATAGCCATTTTTTCTCAATACTCTAGTTGCCCAACTAGCAAATATGGGGTAATATCCAATTCGTGGCTGTTGGCTGAGTAGCAATCCTCTAGCGCCCTCTTCAAGGGGTTTTTTGATAGTGAAATAAGATAGCCATTTTTTCTCAATACTCTAGTTGCCCAACTAGCAAATATGGGGTAATATCCAATTCGTGGCTGTTGGCTGAGTAGCAATCCTGTAGCGCCCTTCTTCAAGGGGTTTTTTGATAGTGAAATAAGATAGCCATTTTTTCTCAATACTCTAGTTGCCCAACTAGCAAATATGGGGTAATATCCAATTCGTGGCTGTTGGCTGAGTAGCAATCCTGTAGCGCCCTTCTTCAAGGGGTTTTTTGATAGTGAAATAAGATAGCCATTTTTTCTCAATACTCTAGTTGCCCAACTAGCAAATATGGGGTAATATCCAATTCGTGGCTGTTGGCTGAGTAGCAATCCTCTAGCGCCCTCTTCAAGGGGTTTTTTGATAGTGAAATAAGATAGCCATTTTTTCTCAATACTCTAGTTGCCCAACTAGCAAATATGGGGTAATATCCAATTCGTGGCTGTTGGCTGAGTAGCAATCCTCTAGCGCCCTCTTCAAGGGGTTTTTTGATAGTGAAATAAGATAGCCATTTTTTCTCAATACTCTAGTTGCCCAACTAGCAAATATGGGGTAATATCCAATTCGTGGCTGTTGGCTGAGTAGCAATCCTCTAGCGCCCTCTTCAAGGGGTTTTTTGATAGTGAAATAAGATAGCCATTTTTTCTCAATACTCTAGTTGCCCAACTAGCAAATATGGGGTAATATCCAATTCGTGGCTGTTGGCTGAGTAGCAATCCTCTAGCGCCCTCTTCAAGGGGTTTTTTGATAGTGAAATAAGATAGCCATTTTTTCTCAATACTCTAGTTGCCCAACTAGCAAATATGGGGTAATATCCAATTCGTGGCTGTTGGCTGAGTAGCAATCCTCTAGCGCCCTCTTCAAGGGGTTTTTTGATAGTGAAATAAGATAGCCATTTTTTCTCAATACTCTAGTTGCCCAACTAGCAAATATGGGGTAATATCCAATTCGTGGCTGTTGGCTGAGTAGCAATCCTCTAGCGCCCTCTTCAAGGGGTTTTTTGATAGTGAAATAAGATAGCCATTTTTTCTCAATACTCTAGTTGCCCAACTAGCAAATATGGGGTAATATCCAATTCGTGGCTGTTGGCTGAGTAGCAATCCTCTAGCGCCCTTCTTCAAGGGGTTTTTTGATAGTGAAATAAGATAGCCATTTTTTCTCAATACTCTAGTTGCCCAACTAGCAAATATGGGGTAATATCCAATTCGTGGCTGTTGGCTGAGTAGCAATCCTCTAGCGCCCTCTTCAAGGGGTTTTTTGATAGTGAAATAAGATAGCCATTTTTTCTCAATACTCTAGTTGCCCAACTAGCAAATATGGGGTAATATCCAATTCGTGGCTGTTGGCTGAGTAGCAATCCTCTAGCGCCCTCTTCAAGGGGTTTTTTGATAGTGAAATAAGATAGCCATTTTTTCTCAATACTCTAGTTGCCCAACTAGCAAATATGGGGTAATATCCAATTCGTGGCTGTTGGCTGAGTAGCAATCCTCTAGCGCCCTCTTCAAGGGGTTTTTTGATAGTGAAATAAGATAGCCATTTTTTCTCAATACTCTAGTTGCCCAACTAGCAAATATGGGGTAATATCCAATTCGTGGCTGTTGGCTGAGTAGCAATCCTCTAGCGCCCTCTTCAAGGGGTTTTTTGATAGTGAAATAAGATAGCCATTTTTTCTCAATACTCTAGTTGCCCAACTAGCAAATATGGGGTAATATCCAATTCGTGGCTGTTGGCTGAGTAGCAATCCTCTAGCGCCCTCTTCAAGGGGTTTTTTGATAGTGAAATAAGATAGCCATTTTTTCTCAATACTCTAGTTGCCCAACTAGCAAATATGGGGTAATATCCAATTCGTGGCTGTTGGCTGAGTAGCAATCCTGTAGCGCCCTTCTTCAAGGGGTTTTTTGATAGTGAAATAAGATAGCCATTTTTTCTCAATACTCTAGTTGCCCAACTAGCAAATATGGGGTAATATCCAATTCGTGGCTGTTGGCTGAGTAGCAATCCTCTAGCGCCCTCTTCAAGGGGTTTTTTGATAGTGAAATAAGATAGCCATTTTTTCTCAATACTCTAGTTGCCCAACTAGCAAATATGGGGTAATATCCAATTCGTGGCTGTTGGCTGAGTAGCAATCCTCTAGCGCCCTCTTCAAGGGGTTTTTTGATAGTGAAATAAGATAGCCATTTTTTCTCAATACTCTAGTTGCCCAACTAGCAAATATGGGGTAATATCCAATTCGTGGCTGTTGGCTGAGTAGCAATCCTCTAGCGCCCTCTTCAAGGGGTTTTTTGATAGTGAAATAAGATAGCCATTTTTTCTCAATACTCTAGTTGCCCAACTAGCAAATATGGGGTAATATCCAATTCGTGGCTGTTGGCTGAGTAGCAATCCTCTAGCGCCCTCTTCAAGGGGTTTTTTGATAGTGAAATAAGATAGCCATTTTTTCTCAATACTCTAGTTGCCCAACTAGCAAATATGGGGTAATATCCAATTCGTGGCTGTTGGCTGAGTAGCAATCCTCTAGCGCCCTCTTCAAGGGGTTTTTTGATAGTGAAATAAGATAGCCATTTTTTCTCAATACTCTAGTTGCCCAACTAGCAAATATGGGGTAATATCCAATTCGTGGCTGTTGGCTGAGTAGCAATCCTCTAGCGCCCTCTTCAAGGGGTTTTTTGATAGTGAAATAAGATAGCCATTTTTTCTCAATACTCTAGTTGCCCAACTAGCAAATATGGGGTAATATCCAATTCGTGGCTGTTGGCTGAGTAGCAATCCTCTAGCGCCCTCTTCAAGGGGTTTTTTGATAGTGAAATAAGATAGCCATTTTTTCTCAATACTCTAGTTGCCCAACTAGCAAATATGGGGTAATATCCAATTCGTGGCTGTTGGCTGAGTAGCAATCCTCGTAGCGCCCTTCTTCAAGGGGTTTTTTGATAGTGAAATAAGATAGCCATTTTTTCTCAATACTCTAGTTGCCCAACTAGCAAATATGGGGTAATATCCAATTCGTGGCTGTTGGCTGAGTAGCAATCCTCTAGCGCCCTCTTCAAGGGGTTTTTTGATAGTGAAATAAGATAGCCATTTTTTCTCAATACTCTAGTTGCCCAACTAGCAAATATGGGGTAATATCCAATTCGTGGCTGTTGGCTGAGTAGCAATCCTCGTAGCGCCCTCTTCAAGGGGTTTTTTGATAGTGAAATAAGATAGCCATTTTTTCTCAATACTCTAGTTGCCCAACTAGCAAATATGGGGTAATATCCAATTCGTGGCTGTTGGCTGAGTAGCAATCCTCTAGCGCCCTCTTCAAGGGGTTTTTTGATAGTGAAATAAGATAGCCATTTTTTCTCAATACTCTAGTTGCCCAACTAGCAAATATGGGGTAATATCCAATTCGTGGCTGTTGGCTGAGTAGCAATCCTCTAGCGCCCTCTTCAAGGGGTTTTTTGATAGTGAAATAAGATAGCCATTTTTTCTCAATACTCTAGTTGCCCAACTAGCAAATATGGGGTAATATCCAATTCGTGGCTGTTGGCTGAGTAGCAATCCTCTAGCGCCCTCTTCAAGGGGTTTTTTGATAGTGAAATAAGATAGCCATTTTTTCTCAATACTCTAGTTGCCCAACTAGCAAATATGGGGTAATATCCAATTCGTGGCTGTTGGCTGAGTAGCAATCCTCTAGCGCCCTCTTCAAGGGGTTTTTTGATAGTGAAATAAGATAGCCATTTTTTCTCAATACTCTAGTTGCCCAACTAGCAAATATGGGGTAATATCCAATTCGTGGCTGTTGGCTGAGTAGCAATCCTCTAGCGCCCTCTTCAAGGGGTTTTTTGATAGTGAAATAAGATAGCCATTTTTTCTCAATACTCTAGTTGCCCAACTAGCAAATATGGGGTAATATCCAATTCGTGGCTGTTGGCTGAGTAGCAATCCTCTAGCGCCCTCTTCAAGGGGTTTTTTGATAGTGAAATAAGATAGCCATTTTTTCTCAATACTCTAGTTGCCCAACTAGCAAATATGGGGTAATATCCAATTCGTGGCTGTTGGCTGAGTAGCAATCCTTGTAGCGCCCTTCTTCAAGGGGTTTTTTGATAGTGAAATAAGATAGCCATTTTTTCTCAATACTCTAGTTGCCCAACTAGCAAATATGGGGTAATATCCAATTCGTGGCTGTTGGCTGAGTAGCAATCCTCTAGCGCCCTCTTCAAGGGGTTTTTTGATAGTGAAATAAGATAGCCATTTTTTCTCAATACTCTAGTTGCCCAACTAGCAAATATGGGGTAATATCCAATTCGTGGCTGTTGGCTGAGTAGCAATCCTCTAGCGCCCTCTTCAAGGGGTTTTTTGATAGTGAAATAAGATAGCCATTTTTTCTCAATACTCTAGTTGCCCAACTAGCAAATATGGGGTAATATCCAATTCGTGGCTGTTGGCTGAGTAGCAATCCTGTAGCGCCCTCTTCAAGGGGTTTTTTGATAGTGAAATAAGATAGCCATTTTTTCTCAATACTCTAGTTGCCCAACTAGCAAATATGGGGTAATATCCAATTCGTGGCTGTTGGCTGAGTAGCAATCCTCTAGCGCCCTCTTCAAGGGGTTTTTTGATAGTGAAATAAGATAGCCATTTTTTCTCAATACTCTAGTTGCCCAACTAGCAAATATGGGGTAATATCCAATTCGTGGCTGTTGGCTGAGTAGCAATCCTCTAGCGCCCTCTTCAAGGGGTTTTTTGATAGTGAAATAAGATAGCCATTTTTTCTCAATACTCTAGTTGCCCAACTAGCAAATATGGGGTAATATCCAATTCGTGGCTGTTGGCTGAGTAGCAATCCTCTAGCGCCCTTCTTCAAGGGGTTTTTTGATAGTGAAATAAGATAGCCATTTTTTCTCAATACTCTAGTTGCCCAACTAGCAAATATGGGGTAATATCCAATTCGTGGCTGTTGGCTGAGTAGCAATCCTCTAGCGCCCTCTTCAAGGGGTTTTTTGATAGTGAAATAAGATAGCCATTTTTTCTCAATACTCTAGTTGCCCAACTAGCAAATATGGGGTAATATCCAATTCGTGGCTGTTGGCTGAGTAGCAATCCTCTAGCGCCCTCTTCAAGGGGTTTTTTGATAGTGAAATAAGATAGCCATTTTTTCTCAATACTCTAGTTGCCCAACTAGCAAATATGGGGTAATATCCAATTCGTGGCTGTTGGCTGAGTAGCAATCCTCTAGCGCCCTCTTCAAGGGGTTTTTTGATAGTGAAATAAGATAGCCATTTTTTCTCAATACTCTAGTTGCCCAACTAGCAAATATGGGGTAATATCCAATTCGTGGCTGTTGGCTGAGTAGCAATCCTCTAGCGCCCTCTTCAAGGGGTTTTTTGATAGTGAAATAAGATAGCCATTTTTTCTCAATACTCTAGTTGCCCAACTAGCAAATATGGGGTAATATCCTATCGTGGCTGTTGGCTGAGTAGCAATCCTCTAGCGCCCTTCTTCAAGGGGTTTTTTGATAGTGAAATAAGATAGCCATTTTTTCTCAATACTCTAGTTGCCCAACTAGCAAATATGGGGTAATATCCAATTCGTGGCTGTTGGCTGAGTAGCAATCCTCTAGCGCCCTCTTCAAGGGGTTTTTTGATAGTGAAATAAGATAGCCATTTTTTCTCAATACTCTAGTTGCCCAACTAGCAAATATGGGGTAATATCCAATTCGTGGCTGTTGGCTGAGTAGCAATCCTGTAGCGCCCTTCTTCAAGGGGTTTTTTGATAGTGAAATAAGATAGCCATTTTTTCTCAATACTCTAGTTGCCCAACTAGCAAATATGGGGTAATATCCAATTCGTGGCTGTTGGCTGAGTAGCAATCCTCTAGCGCCCTCTTCAAGGGGTTTTTTGATAGTGAAATAAGATAGCCATTTTTTCTCAATACTCTAGTTGCCCAACTAGCAAATATGGGGTAATATCCAATTCGTGGCTGTTGGCTGAGTAGCAATCCTCTAGCGCCCTCTTCAAGGGGTTTTTTGATAGTGAAATAAGATAGCCATTTTTTCTCAATACTCTAGTTGCCCAACTAGCAAATATGGGGTAATATCCAATTCGTGGCTGTTGGCTGAGTAGCAATCCTGTAGCGCCCTTCTTCAAGGGGTTTTTTGATAGTGAAATAAGATAGCCATTTTTTCTCAATACTCTAGTTGCCCAACTAGCAAATATGGGGTAATATCCAATTCGTGGCTGTTGGCTGAGTAGCAATCCTCTAGCGCCCTCTTCAAGGGGTTTTTTGATAGTGAAATAAGATAGCCATTTTTTCTCAATACTCTAGTTGCCCAACTAGCAAATATGGGGTAATATCCAATTCGTGGCTGTTGGCTGAGTAGCAATCCTCTAGCGCCCTCTTCAAGGGGTTTTTTGATAGTGAAATAAGATAGCCATTTTTTCTCAATACTCTAGTTGCCCAACTAGCAAATATGGGGTAATATCCAATTCGTGGCTGTTGGCTGAGTAGCAATCCTCTAGCGCCCTCTTCAAGGGGTTTTTTGATAGTGAAATAAGATAGCCATTTTTTCTCAATACTCTAGTTGCCCAACTAGCAAATATGGGGTAATATCCAATTCGTGGCTGTTGGCTGAGTAGCAATCCTCTAGCGCCCTCTTCAAGGGGTTTTTTGATAGTGAAATAAGATAGCCATTTTTTCTCAATACTCTAGTTGCCCAACTAGCAAATATGGGGTAATATCCAATTCGTGGCTGTTGGCTGAGTAGCAATCCTCTAGCGCCCTCTTCAAGGGGTTTTTTGATAGTGAAATAAGATAGCCATTTTTTCTCAATACTCTAGTTGCCCAACTAGCAAATATGGGGTAATATCCAATTCGTGGCTGTTGGCTGAGTAGCAATCCTCTAGCGCCCTCTTCAAGGGGTTTTTTGATAGTGAAATAAGATAGCCATTTTTTCTCAATACTCTAGTTGCCCAACTAGCAAATATGGGGTAATATCCAATTCGTGGCTGTTGGCTGAGTAGCAATCCTCTAGCGCCCTCTTCAAGGGGTTTTTTGATAGTGAAATAAGATAGCCATTTTTTCTCAATACTCTAGTTGCCCAACTAGCAAATATGGGGTAATATCCAATTCGTGGCTGTTGGCTGAGTAGCAATCCTCTAGCGCCCTCTTCAAGGGGTTTTTTGATAGTGAAATAAGATAGCCATTTTTTCTCAATACTCTAGTTGCCCAACTAGCAAATATGGGGTAATATCCAATTCGTGGCTGTTGGCTGAGTAGCAATCCTCTAGCGCCCTCTTCAAGGGGTTTTTTGATAGTGAAATAAGATAGCCATTTTTTCTCAATACTCTAGTTGCCCAACTAGCAAATATGGGGTAATATCCAATTCGTGGCTGTTGGCTGAGTAGCAATCCTGTAGCGCCCTTCTTCAAGGGGTTTTTTGATAGTGAAATAAGATAGCCATTTTTTCTCAATACTCTAGTTGCCCAACTAGCAAATATGGGGTAATATCCAATTCGTGGCTGTTGGCTGAGTAGCAATCCTCTAGCGCCCTCTTCAAGGGGTTTTTTGATAGTGAAATAAGATAGCCATTTTTTCTCAATACTCTAGTTGCCCAACTAGCAAATATGGGGTAATATCCAATTCGTGGCTGTTGGCTGAGTAGCAATCCTCTAGCGCCCTCTTCAAGGGGTTTTTTGATAGTGAAATAAGATAGCCATTTTTTCTCAATACTCTAGTTGCCCAACTAGCAAATATGGGGTAATATCCAATTCGTGGCTGTTGGCTGAGTAGCAATCCTCTAGCGCCCTCTTCAAGGGGTTTTTTGATAGTGAAATAAGATAGCCATTTTTTCTCAATACTCTAGTTGCCCAACTAGCAAATATGGGGTAATATCCAATTCGTGGCTGTTGGCTGAGTAGCAATCCTCTAGCGCCCTCTTCAAGGGGTTTTTTGATAGTGAAATAAGATAGCCATTTTTTCTCAATACTCTAGTTGCCCAACTAGCAAATATGGGGTAATATCCAATTCGTGGCTGTTGGCTGAGTAGCAATCCTCTAGCGCCCTCTTCAAGGGGTTTTTTGATAGTGAAATAAGATAGCCATTTTTTCTCAATACTCTAGTTGCCCAACTAGCAAATATGGGGTAATATCCAATTCGTGGCTGTTGGCTGAGTAGCAATCCTGTAGCGCCCTTCTTCAAGGGGTTTTTTGATAGTGAAATAAGATAGCCATTTTTTCTCAATACTCTAGTTGCCCAACTAGCAAATATGGGGTAATATCCAATTCGTGGCTGTTGGCTGAGTAGCAATCCTCTAGCGCCCTCTTCAAGGGGTTTTTTGATAGTGAAATAAGATAGCCATTTTTTCTCAATACTCTAGTTGCCCAACTAGCAAATATGGGGTAATATCCAATTCGTGGCTGTTGGCTGAGTAGCAATCCTCTAGCGCCCTCTTCAAGGGGTTTTTTGATAGTGAAATAAGATAGCCATTTTTTCTCAATACTCTAGTTGCCCAACTAGCAAATATGGGGTAATATCCAATTCGTGGCTGTTGGCTGAGTAGCAATCCTGTAGCGCCCTCTTCAAGGGGTTTTTTGATAGTGAAATAAGATAGCCATTTTTTCTCAATACTCTAGTTGCCCAACTAGCAAATATGGGGTAATATCCAATTCGTGGCTGTTGGCTGAGTAGCAATCCTCTAGCGCCCTCTTCAAGGGGTTTTTTGATAGTGAAATAAGATAGCCATTTTTTCTCAATACTCTAGTTGCCCAACTAGCAAATATGGGGTAATATCCAATTCGTGGCTGTTGGCTGAGTAGCAATCCTGTAGCGCCCTCTTCAAGGGGTTTTTTGATAGTGAAATAAGATAGCCATTTTTTCTCAATACTCTAGTTGCCCAACTAGCAAATATGGGGTAATATCCAATTCGTGGCTGTTGGCTGAGTAGCAATCCTCTAGCGCCCTCTTCAAGGGGTTTTTTGATAGTGAAATAAGATAGCCATTTTTTCTCAATACTCTAGTTGCCCAACTAGCAAATATGGGGTAATATCCAATTCGTGGCTGTTGGCTGAGTAGCAATCCTCTAGCGCCCTCTTCAAGGGGTTTTTTGATAGTGAAATAAGATAGCCATTTTTTCTCAATACTCTAGTTGCCCAACTAGCAAATATGGGGTAATATCCAATTCGTGGCTGTTGGCTGAGTAGCAATCCTCTAGCGCCCTCTTCAAGGGGTTTTTTGATAGTGAAATAAGATAGCCATTTTTTCTCAATACTCTAGTTGCCCAACTAGCAAATATGGGGTAATATCCAATTCGTGGCTGTTGGCTGAGTAGCAATCCTCTAGCGCCCTCTTCAAGGGGTTTTTTGATAGTGAAATAAGATAGCCATTTTTTCTCAATACTCTAGTTGCCCAACTAGCAAATATGGGGTAATATCCAATTCGTGGCTGTTGGCTGAGTAGCAATCCTCTAGCGCCCTCTTCAAGGGGTTTTTTGATAGTGAAATAAGATAGCCATTTTTTCTCAATACTCTAGTTGCCCAACTAGCAAATATGGGGTAATATCCAATTCGTGGCTGTTGGCTGAGTAGCAATCCTCTAGCGCCCTCTTCAAGGGGTTTTTTGATAGTGAAATAAGATAGCCATTTTTTCTCAATACTCTAGTTGCCCAACTAGCAAATATGGGGTAATATCCAATTCGTGGCTGTTGGCTGAGTAGCAATCCTCTAGCGCCCTCTTCAAGGGGTTTTTTGATAGTGAAATAAGATAGCCATTTTTTCTCAATACTCTAGTTGCCCAACTAGCAAATATGGGGTAATATCCAATTCGTGGCTGTTGGCTGAGTAGCAATCCTCTAGCGCCCTCTTCAAGGGGTTTTTTGATAGTGAAATAAGATAGCCATTTTTTCTCAATACTCTAGTTGCCCAACTAGCAAATATGGGGTAATATCCAATTCGTGGCTGTTGGCTGAGTAGCAATCCTCTAGCGCCCTCTTCAAGGGGTTTTTTGATAGTGAAATAAGATAGCCATTTTTTCTCAATACTCTAGTTGCCCAACTAGCAAATATGGGGTAATATCCAATTCGTGGCTGTTGGCTGAGTAGCAATCCTCGTAGCGCCCTCTTCAAGGGGTTTTTTGATAGTGAAATAAGATAGCCATTTTTTCTCAATACTCTAGTTGCCCAACTAGCAAATATGGGGTAATATCCAATTCGTGGCTGTTGGCTGAGTAGCAATCCTCTAGCGCCCTCTTCAAGGGGTTTTTTGATAGTGAAATAAGATAGCCATTTTTTCTCAATACTCTAGTTGCCCAACTAGCAAATATGGGGTAATATCCAATTCGTGGCTGTTGGCTGAGTAGCAATCCTCTAGCGCCCTCTTCAAGGGGTTTTTTGATAGTGAAATAAGATAGCCATTTTTTCTCAATACTCTAGTTGCCCAACTAGCAAATATGGGGTAATATCCAATTCGTGGCTGTTGGCTGAGTAGCAATCCTCTAGCGCCCTCTTCAAGGGGTTTTTTGATAGTGAAATAAGATAGCCATTTTTTCTCAATACTCTAGTTGCCCAACTAGCAAATATGGGGTAATATCCAATTCGTGGCTGTTGGCTGAGTAGCAATCCTCTAGCGCCCTCTTCAAGGGGTTTTTTGATAGTGAAATAAGATAGCCATTTTTTCTCAATACTCTAGTTGCCCAACTAGCAAATATGGGGTAATATCCAATTCGTGGCTGTTGGCTGAGTAGCAATCCTCTAGCGCCCTCTTCAAGGGGTTTTTTGATAGTGAAATAAGATAGCCATTTTTTCTCAATACTCTAGTTGCCCAACTAGCAAATATGGGGTAATATCCAATTCGTGGCTGTTGGCTGAGTAGCAATCCTCTAGCGCCCTCTTCAAGGGGTTTTTTGATAGTGAAATAAGATAGCCATTTTTTCTCAATACTCTAGTTGCCCAACTAGCAAATATGGGGTAATATCCAATTCGTGGCTGTTGGCTGAGTAGCAATCCTCTAGCGCCCTCTTCAAGGGGTTTTTTGATAGTGAAATAAGATAGCCATTTTTTCTCAATACTCTAGTTGCCCAACTAGCAAATATGGGGTAATATCCAATTCGTGGCTGTTGGCTGAGTAGCAATCCTCTAGCGCCCTCTTCAAGGGGTTTTTTGATAGTGAAATAAGATAGCCATTTTTTCTCAATACTCTAGTTGCCCAACTAGCAAATATGGGGTAATATCCAATTCGTGGCTGTTGGCTGAGTAGCAATCCTCTAGCGCCCTCTTCAAGGGGTTTTTTGATAGTGAAATAAGATAGCCATTTTTTCTCAATACTCTAGTTGCCCAACTAGCAAATATGGGGTAATATCCAATTCGTGGCTGTTGGCTGAGTAGCAATCCTGTAGCGCCCTCTTCAAGGGGTTTTTTGATAGTGAAATAAGATAGCCATTTTTTCTCAATACTCTAGTTGCCCAACTAGCAAATATGGGGTAATATCCAATTCGTGGCTGTTGGCTGAGTAGCAATCCTCTAGCGCCCTCTTCAAGGGGTTTTTTGATAGTGAAATAAGATAGCCATTTTTTCTCAATACTCTAGTTGCCCAACTAGCAAATATGGGGTAATATCCAATTCGTGGCTGTTGGCTGAGTAGCAATCCTCTAGCGCCCTCTTCAAGGGGTTTTTTGATAGTGAAATAAGATAGCCATTTTTTCTCAATACTCTAGTTGCCCAACTAGCAAATATGGGGTAATATCCAATTCGTGGCTGTTGGCTGAGTAGCAATCCTCTAGCGCCCTCTTCAAGGGGTTTTTTGATAGTGAAATAAGATAGCCATTTTTTCTCAATACTCTAGTTGCCCAACTAGCAAATATGGGGTAATATCCAATTCGTGGCTGTTGGCTGAGTAGCAATCCTCGTAGCGCCCTCTTCAAGGGGTTTTTTGATAGTGAAATAAGATAGCCATTTTTTCTCAATACTCTAGTTGCCCAACTAGCAAATATGGGGTAATATCCAATTCGTGGCTGTTGGCTGAGTAGCAATCCTCTAGCGCCCTCTTCAAGGGGTTTTTTGATAGTGAAATAAGATAGCCATTTTTTCTCAATACTCTAGTTGCCCAACTAGCAAATATGGGGTAATATCCAATTCGTGGCTGTTGGCTGAGTAGCAATCCTCTAGCGCCCTCTTCAAGGGGTTTTTTGATAGTGAAATAAGATAGCCATTTTTTCTCAATACTCTAGTTGCCCAACTAGCAAATATGGGGTAATATCCAATTCGTGGCTGTTGGCTGAGTAGCAATCCTCGTAGCGCCCTTCTTCAAGGGGTTTTTTGATAGTGAAATAAGATAGCCATTTTTTCTCAATACTCTAGTTGCCCAACTAGCAAATATGGGGTAATATCCAATTCGTGGCTGTTGGCTGAGTAGCAATCCTCTAGCGCCCTCTTCAAGGGGTTTTTTGATAGTGAAATAAGATAGCCATTTTTTCTCAATACTCTAGTTGCCCAACTAGCAAATATGGGGTAATATCCAATTCGTGGCTGTTGGCTGAGTAGCAATCCTCTAGCGCCCTCTTCAAGGGGTTTTTTGATAGTGAAATAAGATAGCCATTTTTTCTCAATACTCTAGTTGCCCAACTAGCAAATATGGGGTAATATCCAATTCGTGGCTGTTGGCTGAGTAGCAATCCTCTAGCGCCCTCTTCAAGGGGTTTTTTGATAGTGAAATAAGATAGCCATTTTTTCTCAATACTCTAGTTGCCCAACTAGCAAATATGGGGTAATATCCAATTCGTGGCTGTTGGCTGAGTAGCAATCCTCTAGCGCCCTCTTCAAGGGGTTTTTTGATAGTGAAATAAGATAGCCATTTTTTCTCAATACTCTAGTTGCCCAACTAGCAAATATGGGGTAATATCCAATTCGTGGCTGTTGGCTGAGTAGCAATCCTCTAGCGCCCTCTTCAAGGGGTTTTTTGATAGTGAAATAAGATAGCCATTTTTTCTCAATACTCTAGTTGCCCAACTAGCAAATATGGGGTAATATCCAATTCGTGGCTGTTGGCTGAGTAGCAATCCTCTAGCGCCCTCTTCAAGGGGTTTTTTGATAGTGAAATAAGATAGCCATTTTTTCTCAATACTCTAGTTGCCCAACTAGCAAATATGGGGTAATATCCAATTCGTGGCTGTTGGCTGAGTAGCAATCCTCTAGCGCCCTCTTCAAGGGGTTTTTTGATAGTGAAATAAGATAGCCATTTTTTCTCAATACTCTAGTTGCCCAACTAGCAAATATGGGGTAATATCCAATTCGTGGCTGTTGGCTGAGTAGCAATCCTCTAGCGCCCTCTTCAAGGGGTTTTTTGATAGTGAAATAAGATAGCCATTTTTTCTCAATACTCTAGTTGCCCAACTAGCAAATATGGGGTAATATCCAATTCGTGGCTGTTGGCTGAGTAGCAATCCTCTAGCGCCCTCTTCAAGGGGTTTTTTGATAGTGAAATAAGATAGCCATTTTTTCTCAATACTCTAGTTGCCCAACTAGCAAATATGGGGTAATATCCAATTCGTGGCTGTTGGCTGAGTAGCAATCCTCTAGCGCCCTCTTCAAGGGGTTTTTTGATAGTGAAATAAGATAGCCATTTTTTCTCAATACTCTAGTTGCCCAACTAGCAAATATGGGGTAATATCCAATTCGTGGCTGTTGGCTGAGTAGCAATCCTCTAGCGCCCTCTTCAAGGGGTTTTTTGATAGTGAAATAAGATAGCCATTTTTTCTCAATACTCTAGTTGCCCAACTAGCAAATATGGGGTAATATCCAATTCGTGGCTGTTGGCTGAGTAGCAATCCTCTAGCGCCCTCTTCAAGGGGTTTTTTGATAGTGAAATAAGATAGCCATTTTTTCTCAATACTCTAGTTGCCCAACTAGCAAATATGGGGTAATATCCAATTCGTGGCTGTTGGCTGAGTAGCAATCCTCTAGCGCCCTCTTCAAGGGGTTTTTTGATAGTGAAATAAGATAGCCATTTTTTCTCAATACTCTAGTTGCCCAACTAGCAAATATGGGGTAATATCCAATTCGTGGCTGTTGGCTGAGTAGCAATCCTCTAGCGCCCTTCTTCAAGGGGTTTTTTGATAGTGAAATAAGATAGCCATTTTTTCTCAATACTCTAGTTGCCCAACTAGCAAATATGGGGTAATATCCAATTCGTGGCTGTTGGCTGAGTAGCAATCCTCTAGCGCCCTCTTCAAGGGGTTTTTTGATAGTGAAATAAGATAGCCATTTTTTCTCAATACTCTAGTTGCCCAACTAGCAAATATGGGGTAATATCCAATTCGTGGCTGTTGGCTGAGTAGCAATCCTCTAGCGCCCTCTTCAAGGGGTTTTTTGATAGTGAAATAAGATAGCCATTTTTTCTCAATACTCTAGTTGCCCAACTAGCAAATATGGGGTAATATCCAATTCGTGGCTGTTGGCTGAGTAGCAATCCTCTAGCGCCCTTCTTCAAGGGGTTTTTTGATAGTGAAATAAGATAGCCATTTTTTCTCAATACTCTAGTTGCCCAACTAGCAAATATGGGGTAATATCCAATTCGTGGCTGTTGGCTGAGTAGCAATCCTCTAGCGCCCTCTTCAAGGGGTTTTTTGATAGTGAAATAAGATAGCCATTTTTTCTCAATACTCTAGTTGCCCAACTAGCAAATATGGGGTAATATCCAATTCGTGGCTGTTGGCTGAGTAGCAATCCTCTAGCGCCCTCTTCAAGGGGTTTTTTGATAGTGAAATAAGATAGCCATTTTTTCTCAATACTCTAGTTGCCCAACTAGCAAATATGGGGTAATATCCAATTCGTGGCTGTTGGCTGAGTAGCAATCCTCTAGCGCCCTCTTCAAGGGGTTTTTTGATAGTGAAATAAGATAGCCATTTTTTCTCAATACTCTAGTTGCCCAACTAGCAAATATGGGGTAATATCCAATTCGTGGCTGTTGGCTGAGTAGCAATCCTCTAGCGCCCTCTTCAAGGGGTTTTTTGATAGTGAAATAAGATAGCCATTTTTTCTCAATACTCTAGTTGCCCAACTAGCAAATATGGGGTAATATCCAATTCGTGGCTGTTGGCTGAGTAGCAATCCTCTAGCGCCCTCTTCAAGGGGTTTTTTGATAGTGAAATAAGATAGCCATTTTTTCTCAATACTCTAGTTGCCCAACTAGCAAATATGGGGTAATATCCAATTCGTGGCTGTTGGCTGAGTAGCAATCCTCTAGCGCCCTCTTCAAGGGGTTTTTTGATAGTGAAATAAGATAGCCATTTTTTCTCAATACTCTAGTTGCCCAACTAGCAAATATGGGGTAATATCCAATTCGTGGCTGTTGGCTGAGTAGCAATCCTCTAGCGCCCTTCTTCAAGGGGTTTTTTGATAGTGAAATAAGATAGCCATTTTTTCTCAATACTCTAGTTGCCCAACTAGCAAATATGGGGTAATATCCAATTCGTGGCTGTTGGCTGAGTAGCAATCCTGTAGCGCCCTCTTCAAGGGGTTTTTTGATAGTGAAATAAGATAGCCATTTTTTCTCAATACTCTAGTTGCCCAACTAGCAAATATGGGGTAATATCCAATTCGTGGCTGTTGGCTGAGTAGCAATCCTCTAGCGCCCTCTTCAAGGGGTTTTTTGATAGTGAAATAAGATAGCCATTTTTTCTCAATACTCTAGTTGCCCAACTAGCAAATATGGGGTAATATCCAATTCGTGGCTGTTGGCTGAGTAGCAATCCTCTAGCGCCCTCTTCAAGGGGTTTTTTGATAGTGAAATAAGATAGCCATTTTTTCTCAATACTCTAGTTGCCCAACTAGCAAATATGGGGTAATATCCAATTCGTGGCTGTTGGCTGAGTAGCAATCCTCTAGCGCCCTCTTCAAGGGGTTTTTTGATAGTGAAATAAGATAGCCATTTTTTCTCAATACTCTAGTTGCCCAACTAGCAAATATGGGGTAATATCCAATTCGTGGCTGTTGGCTGAGTAGCAATCCTCTAGCGCCCTCTTCAAGGGGTTTTTTGATAGTGAAATAAGATAGCCATTTTTTCTCAATACTCTAGTTGCCCAACTAGCAAATATGGGGTAATATCCAATTCGTGGCTGTTGGCTGAGTAGCAATCCTCTAGCGCCCTCTTCAAGGGGTTTTTTGATAGTGAAATAAGATAGCCATTTTTTCTCAATACTCTAGTTGCCCAACTAGCAAATATGGGGTAATATCCAATTCGTGGCTGTTGGCTGAGTAGCAATCCTCTAGCGCCCTCTTCAAGGGGTTTTTTGATAGTGAAATAAGATAGCCATTTTTTCTCAATACTCTAGTTGCCCAACTAGCAAATATGGGGTAATATCCAATTCGTGGCTGTTGGCTGAGTAGCAATCCTCTAGCGCCCTCTTCAAGGGGTTTTTTGATAGTGAAATAAGATAGCCATTTTTTCTCAATACTCTAGTTGCCCAACTAGCAAATATGGGGTAATATCCAATTCGTGGCTGTTGGCTGAGTAGCAATCCTCTAGCGCCCTTCTTCAAGGGGTTTTTTGATAGTGAAATAAGATAGCCATTTTTTCTCAATACTCTAGTTGCCCAACTAGCAAATATGGGGTAATATCCAATTCGTGGCTGTTGGCTGAGTAGCAATCCTCTAGCGCCCTCTTCAAGGGGTTTTTTGATAGTGAAATAAGATAGCCATTTTTTCTCAATACTCTAGTTGCCCAACTAGCAAATATGGGGTAATATCCAATTCGTGGCTGTTGGCTGAGTAGCAATCCTCTAGCGCCCTCTTCAAGGGGTTTTTTGATAGTGAAATAAGATAGCCATTTTTTCTCAATACTCTAGTTGCCCAACTAGCAAATATGGGGTAATATCCAATTCGTGGCTGTTGGCTGAGTAGCAATCCTCTAGCGCCCTCTTCAAGGGGTTTTTTGATAGTGAAATAAGATAGCCATTTTTTCTCAATACTCTAGTTGCCCAACTAGCAAATATGGGGTAATATCCAATTCGTGGCTGTTGGCTGAGTAGCAATCCTCTAGCGCCCTCTTCAAGGGGTTTTTTGATAGTGAAATAAGATAGCCATTTTTTCTCAATACTCTAGTTGCCCAACTAGCAAATATGGGGTAATATCCAATTCGTGGCTGTTGGCTGAGTAGCAATCCTCTAGCGCCCTCTTCAAGGGGTTTTTTGATAGTGAAATAAGATAGCCATTTTTTCTCAATACTCTAGTTGCCCAACTAGCAAATATGGGGTAATATCCAATTCGTGGCTGTTGGCTGAGTAGCAATCCTCTAGCGCCCTCTTCAAGGGGTTTTTTGATAGTGAAATAAGATAGCCATTTTTTCTCAATACTCTAGTTGCCCAACTAGCAAATATGGGGTAATATCCAATTCGTGGCTGTTGGCTGAGTAGCAATCCTCTAGCGCCCTCTTCAAGGGGTTTTTTGATAGTGAAATAAGATAGCCATTTTTTCTCAATACTCTAGTTGCCCAACTAGCAAATATGGGGTAATATCCAATTCGTGGCTGTTGGCTGAGTAGCAATCCTCTAGCGCCCTCTTCAAGGGGTTTTTTGATAGTGAAATAAGATAGCCATTTTTTCTCAATACTCTAGTTGCCCAACTAGCAAATATGGGGTAATATCCAATTCGTGGCTGTTGGCTGAGTAGCAATCCTCTAGCGCCCTCTTCAAGGGGTTTTTTGATAGTGAAATAAGATAGCCATTTTTTCTCAATACTCTAGTTGCCCAACTAGCAAATATGGGGTAATATCCAATTCGTGGCTGTTGGCTGAGTAGCAATCCTCTAGCGCCCTCTTCAAGGGGTTTTTTGATAGTGAAATAAGATAGCCATTTTTTCTCAATACTCTAGTTGCCCAACTAGCAAATATGGGGTAATATCCAATTCGTGGCTGTTGGCTGAGTAGCAATCCTCTAGCGCCCTCTTCAAGGGGTTTTTTGATAGTGAAATAAGATAGCCATTTTTTCTCAATACTCTAGTTGCCCAACTAGCAAATATGGGGTAATATCCAATTCGTGGCTGTTGGCTGAGTAGCAATCCTCTAGCGCCCTCTTCAAGGGGTTTTTTGATAGTGAAATAAGATAGCCATTTTTTCTCAATACTCTAGTTGCCCAACTAGCAAATATGGGGTAATATCCAATTCGTGGCTGTTGGCTGAGTAGCAATCCTGTAGCGCCCTTCTTCAAGGGGTTTTTTGATAGTGAAATAAGATAGCCATTTTTTCTCAATACTCTAGTTGCCCAACTAGCAAATATGGGGTAATATCCAATTCGTGGCTGTTGGCTGAGTAGCAATCCTCTAGCGCCCTCTTCAAGGGGTTTTTTGATAGTGAAATAAGATAGCCATTTTTTCTCAATACTCTAGTTGCCCAACTAGCAAATATGGGGTAATATCCAATTCGTGGCTGTTGGCTGAGTAGCAATCCTCTAGCGCCCTCTTCAAGGGGTTTTTTGATAGTGAAATAAGATAGCCATTTTTTCTCAATACTCTAGTTGCCCAACTAGCAAATATGGGGTAATATCCAATTCGTGGCTGTTGGCTGAGTAGCAATCCTCTAGCGCCCTCTTCAAGGGGTTTTTTGATAGTGAAATAAGATAGCCATTTTTTCTCAATACTCTAGTTGCCCAACTAGCAAATATGGGGTAATATCCAATTCGTGGCTGTTGGCTGAGTAGCAATCCTCTAGCGCCCTCTTCAAGGGGTTTTTTGATAGTGAAATAAGATAGCCATTTTTTCTCAATACTCTAGTTGCCCAACTAGCAAATATGGGGTAATATCCAATTCGTGGCTGTTGGCTGAGTAGCAATCCTCTAGCGCCCTCTTCAAGGGGTTTTTTGATAGTGAAATAAGATAGCCATTTTTTCTCAATACTCTAGTTGCCCAACTAGCAAATATGGGGTAATATCCAATTCGTGGCTGTTGGCTGAGTAGCAATCCTCTAGCGCCCTCTTCAAGGGGTTTTTTGATAGTGAAATAAGATAGCCATTTTTTCTCAATACTCTAGTTGCCCAACTAGCAAATATGGGGTAATATCCAATTCGTGGCTGTTGGCTGAGTAGCAATCCTCTAGCGCCCTCTTCAAGGGGTTTTTTGATAGTGAAATAAGATAGCCATTTTTTCTCAATACTCTAGTTGCCCAACTAGCAAATATGGGGTAATATCCAATTCGTGGCTGTTGGCTGAGTAGCAATCCTCTAGCGCCCTCTTCAAGGGGTTTTTTGATAGTGAAATAAGATAGCCATTTTTTCTCAATACTCTAGTTGCCCAACTAGCAAATATGGGGTAATATCCAATTCGTGGCTGTTGGCTGAGTAGCAATCCTCTAGCGCCCTCTTCAAGGGGTTTTTTGATAGTGAAATAAGATAGCCATTTTTTCTCAATACTCTAGTTGCCCAACTAGCAAATATGGGGTAATATCCAATTCGTGGCTGTTGGCTGAGTAGCAATCCTCTAGCGCCCTCTTCAAGGGGTTTTTTGATAGTGAAATAAGATAGCCATTTTTTCTCAATACTCTAGTTGCCCAACTAGCAAATATGGGGTAATATCCAATTCGTGGCTGTTGGCTGAGTAGCAATCCTCTAGCGCCCTCTTCAAGGGGTTTTTTGATAGTGAAATAAGATAGCCATTTTTTCTCAATACTCTAGTTGCCCAACTAGCAAATATGGGGTAATATCCAATTCGTGGCTGTTGGCTGAGTAGCAATCCTCTAGCGCCCTCTTCAAGGGGTTTTTTGATAGTGAAATAAGATAGCCATTTTTTCTCAATACTCTAGTTGCCCAACTAGCAAATATGGGGTAATATCCAATTCGTGGCTGTTGGCTGAGTAGCAATCCTCTAGCGCCCTCTTCAAGGGGTTTTTTGATAGTGAAATAAGATAGCCATTTTTTCTCAATACTCTAGTTGCCCAACTAGCAAATATGGGGTAATATCCAATTCGTGGCTGTTGGCTGAGTAGCAATCCTCTAGCGCCCTCTTCAAGGGGTTTTTTGATAGTGAAATAAGATAGCCATTTTTTCTCAATACTCTAGTTGCCCAACTAGCAAATATGGGGTAATATCCAATTCGTGGCTGTTGGCTGAGTAGCAATCCTGTAGCGCCCTTCTTCAAGGGGTTTTTTGATAGTGAAATAAGATAGCCATTTTTTCTCAATACTCTAGTTGCCCAACTAGCAAATATGGGGTAATATCCAATTCGTGGCTGTTGGCTGAGTAGCAATCCTCTAGCGCCCTCTTCAAGGGGTTTTTTGATAGTGAAATAAGATAGCCATTTTTTCTCAATACTCTAGTTGCCCAACTAGCAAATATGGGGTAATATCCAATTCGTGGCTGTTGGCTGAGTAGCAATCCTGTAGCGCCCTCTTCAAGGGGTTTTTTGATAGTGAAATAAGATAGCCATTTTTTCTCAATACTCTAGTTGCCCAACTAGCAAATATGGGGTAATATCCAATTCGTGGCTGTTGGCTGAGTAGCAATCCTCTAGCGCCCTCTTCAAGGGGTTTTTTGATAGTGAAATAAGATAGCCATTTTTTCTCAATACTCTAGTTGCCCAACTAGCAAATATGGGGTAATATCCAATTCGTGGCTGTTGGCTGAGTAGCAATCCTCTAGCGCCCTCTTCAAGGGGTTTTTTGATAGTGAAATAAGATAGCCATTTTTTCTCAATACTCTAGTTGCCCAACTAGCAAATATGGGGTAATATCCAATTCGTGGCTGTTGGCTGAGTAGCAATCCTCTAGCGCCCTCTTCAAGGGGTTTTTTGATAGTGAAATAAGATAGCCATTTTTTCTCAATACTCTAGTTGCCCAACTAGCAAATATGGGGTAATATCCAATTCGTGGCTGTTGGCTGAGTAGCAATCCTCTAGCGCCCTCTTCAAGGGGTTTTTTGATAGTGAAATAAGATAGCCATTTTTTCTCAATACTCTAGTTGCCCAACTAGCAAATATGGGGTAATATCCAATTCGTGGCTGTTGGCTGAGTAGCAATCCTCTAGCGCCCTCTTCAAGGGGTTTTTTGATAGTGAAATAAGATAGCCATTTTTTCTCAATACTCTAGTTGCCCAACTAGCAAATATGGGGTAATATCCAATTCGTGGCTGTTGGCTGAGTAGCAATCCTCTAGCGCCCTCTTCAAGGGGTTTTTTGATAGTGAAATAAGATAGCCATTTTTTCTCAATACTCTAGTTGCCCAACTAGCAAATATGGGGTAATATCCAATTCGTGGCTGTTGGCTGAGTAGCAATCCTGTAGCGCCCTTCTTCAAGGGGTTTTTTGATAGTGAAATAAGATAGCCATTTTTTCTCAATACTCTAGTTGCCCAACTAGCAAATATGGGGTAATATCCAATTCGTGGCTGTTGGCTGAGTAGCAATCCTCTAGCGCCCTCTTCAAGGGGTTTTTTGATAGTGAAATAAGATAGCCATTTTTTCTCAATACTCTAGTTGCCCAACTAGCAAATATGGGGTAATATCCAATTCGTGGCTGTTGGCTGAGTAGCAATCCTCTAGCGCCCTCTTCAAGGGGTTTTTTGATAGTGAAATAAGATAGCCATTTTTTCTCAATACTCTAGTTGCCCAACTAGCAAATATGGGGTAATATCCAATTCGTGGCTGTTGGCTGAGTAGCAATCCTCTAGCGCCCTCTTCAAGGGGTTTTTTGATAGTGAAATAAGATAGCCATTTTTTCTCAATACTCTAGTTGCCCAACTAGCAAATATGGGGTAATATCCAATTCGTGGCTGTTGGCTGAGTAGCAATCCTCTAGCGCCCTCTTCAAGGGGTTTTTTGATAGTGAAATAAGATAGCCATTTTTTCTCAATACTCTAGTTGCCCAACTAGCAAATATGGGGTAATATCCAATTCGTGGCTGTTGGCTGAGTAGCAATCCTCTAGCGCCCTCTTCAAGGGGTTTTTTGATAGTGAAATAAGATAGCCATTTTTTCTCAATACTCTAGTTGCCCAACTAGCAAATATGGGGTAATATCCAATTCGTGGCTGTTGGCTGAGTAGCAATCCTCTAGCGCCCTCTTCAAGGGGTTTTTTGATAGTGAAATAAGATAGCCATTTTTTCTCAATACTCTAGTTGCCCAACTAGCAAATATGGGGTAATATCCAATTCGTGGCTGTTGGCTGAGTAGCAATCCTCTAGCGCCCTCTTCAAGGGGTTTTTTGATAGTGAAATAAGATAGCCATTTTTTCTCAATACTCTAGTTGCCCAACTAGCAAATATGGGGTAATATCCAATTCGTGGCTGTTGGCTGAGTAGCAATCCTCTAGCGCCCTCTTCAAGGGGTTTTTTGATAGTGAAATAAGATAGCCATTTTTTCTCAATACTCTAGTTGCCCAACTAGCAAATATGGGGTAATATCCAATTCGTGGCTGTTGGCTGAGTAGCAATCCTCTAGCGCCCTCTTCAAGGGGTTTTTTGATAGTGAAATAAGATAGCCATTTTTTCTCAATACTCTAGTTGCCCAACTAGCAAATATGGGGTAATATCCAATTCGTGGCTGTTGGCTGAGTAGCAATCCTCTAGCGCCCTCTTCAAGGGGTTTTTTGATAGTGAAATAAGATAGCCATTTTTTCTCAATACTCTAGTTGCCCAACTAGCAAATATGGGGTAATATCCAATTCGTGGCTGTTGGCTGAGTAGCAATCCTCTAGCGCCCTTCTTCAAGGGGTTTTTTGATAGTGAAATAAGATAGCCATTTTTTCTCAATACTCTAGTTGCCCAACTAGCAAATATGGGGTAATATCCAATTCGTGGCTGTTGGCTGAGTAGCAATCCTCTAGCGCCCTCTTCAAGGGGTTTTTTGATAGTGAAATAAGATAGCCATTTTTTCTCAATACTCTAGTTGCCCAACTAGCAAATATGGGGTAATATCCAATTCGTGGCTGTTGGCTGAGTAGCAATCCTCTAGCGCCCTCTTCAAGGGGTTTTTTGATAGTGAAATAAGATAGCCATTTTTTCTCAATACTCTAGTTGCCCAACTAGCAAATATGGGGTAATATCCAATTCGTGGCTGTTGGCTGAGTAGCAATCCTCTAGCGCCCTCTTCAAGGGGTTTTTTGATAGTGAAATAAGATAGCCATTTTTTCTCAATACTCTAGTTGCCCAACTAGCAAATATGGGGTAATATCCAATTCGTGGCTGTTGGCTGAGTAGCAATCCTGTAGCGCCCTCTTCAAGGGGTTTTTTGATAGTGAAATAAGATAGCCATTTTTTCTCAATACTCTAGTTGCCCAACTAGCAAATATGGGGTAATATCCAATTCGTGGCTGTTGGCTGAGTAGCAATCCTCTAGCGCCCTCTTCAAGGGGTTTTTTGATAGTGAAATAAGATAGCCATTTTTTCTCAATACTCTAGTTGCCCAACTAGCAAATATGGGGTAATATCCAATTCGTGGCTGTTGGCTGAGTAGCAATCCTCTAGCGCCCTCTTCAAGGGGTTTTTTGATAGTGAAATAAGATAGCCATTTTTTCTCAATACTCTAGTTGCCCAACTAGCAAATATGGGGTAATATCCAATTCGTGGCTGTTGGCTGAGTAGCAATCCTCTAGCGCCCTCTTCAAGGGGTTTTTTGATAGTGAAATAAGATAGCCATTTTTTCTCAATACTCTAGTTGCCCAACTAGCAAATATGGGGTAATATCCAATTCGTGGCTGTTGGCTGAGTAGCAATCCTCTAGCGCCCTCTTCAAGGGGTTTTTTGATAGTGAAATAAGATAGCCATTTTTTCTCAATACTCTAGTTGCCCAACTAGCAAATATGGGGTAATATCCAATTCGTGGCTGTTGGCTGAGTAGCAATCCTCTAGCGCCCTCTTCAAGGGGTTTTTTGATAGTGAAATAAGATAGCCATTTTTTCTCAATACTCTAGTTGCCCAACTAGCAAATATGGGGTAATATCCAATTCGTGGCTGTTGGCTGAGTAGCAATCCTCTAGCGCCCTCTTCAAGGGGTTTTTTGATAGTGAAATAAGATAGCCATTTTTTCTCAATACTCTAGTTGCCCAACTAGCAAATATGGGGTAATATCCAATTCGTGGCTGTTGGCTGAGTAGCAATCCTGTAGCGCCCTTCTTCAAGGGGTTTTTTGATAGTGAAATAAGATAGCCATTTTTTCTCAATACTCTAGTTGCCCAACTAGCAAATATGGGGTAATATCCAATTCGTGGCTGTTGGCTGAGTAGCAATCCTCTAGCGCCCTCTTCAAGGGGTTTTTTGATAGTGAAATAAGATAGCCATTTTTTCTCAATACTCTAGTTGCCCAACTAGCAAATATGGGGTAATATCCAATTCGTGGCTGTTGGCTGAGTAGCAATCCTCTAGCGCCCTCTTCAAGGGGTTTTTTGATAGTGAAATAAGATAGCCATTTTTTCTCAATACTCTAGTTGCCCAACTAGCAAATATGGGGTAATATCCAATTCGTGGCTGTTGGCTGAGTAGCAATCCTCTAGCGCCCTCTTCAAGGGGTTTTTTGATAGTGAAATAAGATAGCCATTTTTTCTCAATACTCTAGTTGCCCAACTAGCAAATATGGGGTAATATCCAATTCGTGGCTGTTGGCTGAGTAGCAATCCTCTAGCGCCCTCTTCAAGGGGTTTTTTGATAGTGAAATAAGATAGCCATTTTTTCTCAATACTCTAGTTGCCCAACTAGCAAATATGGGGTAATATCCAATTCGTGGCTGTTGGCTGAGTAGCAATCCTCTAGCGCCCTCTTCAAGGGGTTTTTTGATAGTGAAATAAGATAGCCATTTTTTCTCAATACTCTAGTTGCCCAACTAGCAAATATGGGGTAATATCCAATTCGTGGCTGTTGGCTGAGTAGCAATCCTCTAGCGCCCTCTTCAAGGGGTTTTTTGATAGTGAAATAAGATAGCCATTTTTTCTCAATACTCTAGTTGCCCAACTAGCAAATATGGGGTAATATCCAATTCGTGGCTGTTGGCTGAGTAGCAATCCTCTAGCGCCCTCTTCAAGGGGTTTTTTGATAGTGAAATAAGATAGCCATTTTTTCTCAATACTCTAGTTGCCCAACTAGCAAATATGGGGTAATATCCAATTCGTGGCTGTTGGCTGAGTAGCAATCCTCTAGCGCCCTCTTCAAGGGGTTTTTTGATAGTGAAATAAGATAGCCATTTTTTCTCAATACTCTAGTTGCCCAACTAGCAAATATGGGGTAATATCCAATTCGTGGCTGTTGGCTGAGTAGCAATCCTCTAGCGCCCTCTTCAAGGGGTTTTTTGATAGTGAAATAAGATAGCCATTTTTTCTCAATACTCTAGTTGCCCAACTAGCAAATATGGGGTAATATCCAATTCGTGGCTGTTGGCTGAGTAGCAATCCTCTAGCGCCCTCTTCAAGGGGTTTTTTGATAGTGAAATAAGATAGCCATTTTTTCTCAATACTCTAGTTGCCCAACTAGCAAATATGGGGTAATATCCAATTCGTGGCTGTTGGCTGAGTAGCAATCCTCTAGCGCCCTCTTCAAGGGGTTTTTTGATAGTGAAATAAGATAGCCATTTTTTCTCAATACTCTAGTTGCCCAACTAGCAAATATGGGGTAATATCCAATTCGTGGCTGTTGGCTGAGTAGCAATCCTCTAGCGCCCTCTTCAAGGGGTTTTTTGATAGTGAAATAAGATAGCCATTTTTTCTCAATACTCTAGTTGCCCAACTAGCAAATATGGGGTAATATCCAATTCGTGGCTGTTGGCTGAGTAGCAATCCTCTAGCGCCCTCTTCAAGGGGTTTTTTGATAGTGAAATAAGATAGCCATTTTTTCTCAATACTCTAGTTGCCCAACTAGCAAATATGGGGTAATATCCAATTCGTGGCTGTTGGCTGAGTAGCAATCCTGTAGCGCCCTCTTCAAGGGGTTTTTTGATAGTGAAATAAGATAGCCATTTTTTCTCAATACTCTAGTTGCCCAACTAGCAAATATGGGGTAATATCCAATTCGTGGCTGTTGGCTGAGTAGCAATCCTCTAGCGCCCTCTTCAAGGGGTTTTTTGATAGTGAAATAAGATAGCCATTTTTTCTCAATACTCTAGTTGCCCAACTAGCAAATATGGGGTAATATCCAATTCGTGGCTGTTGGCTGAGTAGCAATCCTCTAGCGCCCTCTTCAAGGGGTTTTTTGATAGTGAAATAAGATAGCCATTTTTTCTCAATACTCTAGTTGCCCAACTAGCAAATATGGGGTAATATCCAATTCGTGGCTGTTGGCTGAGTAGCAATCCTCTAGCGCCCTCTTCAAGGGGTTTTTTGATAGTGAAATAAGATAGCCATTTTTTCTCAATACTCTAGTTGCCCAACTAGCAAATATGGGGTAATATCCAATTCGTGGCTGTTGGCTGAGTAGCAATCCTGTAGCGCCCTTCTTCAAGGGGTTTTTTGATAGTGAAATAAGATAGCCATTTTTTCTCAATACTCTAGTTGCCCAACTAGCAAATATGGGGTAATATCCAATTCGTGGCTGTTGGCTGAGTAGCAATCCTCTAGCGCCCTCTTCAAGGGGTTTTTTGATAGTGAAATAAGATAGCCATTTTTTCTCAATACTCTAGTTGCCCAACTAGCAAATATGGGGTAATATCCAATTCGTGGCTGTTGGCTGAGTAGCAATCCTCTAGCGCCCTCTTCAAGGGGTTTTTTGATAGTGAAATAAGATAGCCATTTTTTCTCAATACTCTAGTTGCCCAACTAGCAAATATGGGGTAATATCCAATTCGTGGCTGTTGGCTGAGTAGCAATCCTCTAGCGCCCTCTTCAAGGGGTTTTTTGATAGTGAAATAAGATAGCCATTTTTTCTCAATACTCTAGTTGCCCAACTAGCAAATATGGGGTAATATCCAATTCGTGGCTGTTGGCTGAGTAGCAATCCTCTAGCGCCCTCTTCAAGGGGTTTTTTGATAGTGAAATAAGATAGCCATTTTTTCTCAATACTCTAGTTGCCCAACTAGCAAATATGGGGTAATATCCAATTCGTGGCTGTTGGCTGAGTAGCAATCCTGTAGCGCCCTTCTTCAAGGGGTTTTTTGATAGTGAAATAAGATAGCCATTTTTTCTCAATACTCTAGTTGCCCAACTAGCAAATATGGGGTAATATCCAATTCGTGGCTGTTGGCTGAGTAGCAATCCTCTAGCGCCCTCTTCAAGGGGTTTTTTGATAGTGAAATAAGATAGCCATTTTTTCTCAATACTCTAGTTGCCCAACTAGCAAATATGGGGTAATATCCAATTCGTGGCTGTTGGCTGAGTAGCAATCCTCTAGCGCCCTCTTCAAGGGGTTTTTTGATAGTGAAATAAGATAGCCATTTTTTCTCAATACTCTAGTTGCCCAACTAGCAAATATGGGGTAATATCCAATTCGTGGCTGTTGGCTGAGTAGCAATCCTCTAGCGCCCTCTTCAAGGGGTTTTTTGATAGTGAAATAAGATAGCCATTTTTTCTCAATACTCTAGTTGCCCAACTAGCAAATATGGGGTAATATCCAATTCGTGGCTGTTGGCTGAGTAGCAATCCTCTAGCGCCCTCTTCAAGGGGTTTTTTGATAGTGAAATAAGATAGCCATTTTTTCTCAATACTCTAGTTGCCCAACTAGCAAATATGGGGTAATATCCAATTCGTGGCTGTTGGCTGAGTAGCAATCCTCTAGCGCCCTCTTCAAGGGGTTTTTTGATAGTGAAATAAGATAGCCATTTTTTCTCAATACTCTAGTTGCCCAACTAGCAAATATGGGGTAATATCCAATTCGTGGCTGTTGGCTGAGTAGCAATCCTCTAGCGCCCTCTTCAAGGGGTTTTTTGATAGTGAAATAAGATAGCCATTTTTTCTCAATACTCTAGTTGCCCAACTAGCAAATATGGGGTAATATCCAATTCGTGGCTGTTGGCTGAGTAGCAATCCTCTAGCGCCCTCTTCAAGGGGTTTTTTGATAGTGAAATAAGATAGCCATTTTTTCTCAATACTCTAGTTGCCCAACTAGCAAATATGGGGTAATATCCAATTCGTGGCTGTTGGCTGAGTAGCAATCCTCTAGCGCCCTCTTCAAGGGGTTTTTTGATAGTGAAATAAGATAGCCATTTTTTCTCAATACTCTAGTTGCCCAACTAGCAAATATGGGGTAATATCCAATTCGTGGCTGTTGGCTGAGTAGCAATCCTCTAGCGCCCTCTTCAAGGGGTTTTTTGATAGTGAAATAAGATAGCCATTTTTTCTCAATACTCTAGTTGCCCAACTAGCAAATATGGGGTAATATCCAATTCGTGGCTGTTGGCTGAGTAGCAATCCTGTAGCGCCCTTCTTCAAGGGGTTTTTTGATAGTGAAATAAGATAGCCATTTTTTCTCAATACTCTAGTTGCCCAACTAGCAAATATGGGGTAATATCCAATTCGTGGCTGTTGGCTGAGTAGCAATCCTCTAGCGCCCTCTTCAAGGGGTTTTTTGATAGTGAAATAAGATAGCCATTTTTTCTCAATACTCTAGTTGCCCAACTAGCAAATATGGGGTAATATCCAATTCGTGGCTGTTGGCTGAGTAGCAATCCTCTAGCGCCCTCTTCAAGGGGTTTTTTGATAGTGAAATAAGATAGCCATTTTTTCTCAATACTCTAGTTGCCCAACTAGCAAATATGGGGTAATATCCAATTCGTGGCTGTTGGCTGAGTAGCAATCCTCTAGCGCCCTCTTCAAGGGGTTTTTTGATAGTGAAATAAGATAGCCATTTTTTCTCAATACTCTAGTTGCCCAACTAGCAAATATGGGGTAATATCCAATTCGTGGCTGTTGGCTGAGTAGCAATCCTCTAGCGCCCTCTTCAAGGGGTTTTTTGATAGTGAAATAAGATAGCCATTTTTTCTCAATACTCTAGTTGCCCAACTAGCAAATATGGGGTAATATCCAATTCGTGGCTGTTGGCTGAGTAGCAATCCTCTAGCGCCCTCTTCAAGGGGTTTTTTGATAGTGAAATAAGATAGCCATTTTTTCTCAATACTCTAGTTGCCCAACTAGCAAATATGGGGTAATATCCAATTCGTGGCTGTTGGCTGAGTAGCAATCCTCTAGCGCCCTTCTTCAAGGGGTTTTTTGATAGTGAAATAAGATAGCCATTTTTTCTCAATACTCTAGTTGCCCAACTAGCAAATATGGGGTAATATCCAATTCGTGGCTGTTGGCTGAGTAGCAATCCTGTAGCGCCCTCTTCAAGGGGTTTTTTGATAGTGAAATAAGATAGCCATTTTTTCTCAATACTCTAGTTGCCCAACTAGCAAATATGGGGTAATATCCAATTCGTGGCTGTTGGCTGAGTAGCAATCCTCTAGCGCCCTCTTCAAGGGGTTTTTTTGATAGTGAAATAAGATAGCCATTTTTTCTCAATACTCTAGTTGCCCAACTAGCAATATGGGTTATATCAATTCGTGAGCGTTGTGTATCTATTTCACTATCAAAAAACCCCTTGAAGAGGGCGCTAGAGGATTGTACTCAGCCAAAAGCACGAATTGGATATTACCCCATATTTGCTAGTTGGGCAACTAGAGTATTGAGAAAAATGGCTATCTTATTTCACTATCAAAAAACCCCTTGAAGAGGGCGCAGAGGATTGCTACTCAGCCAACAGCCACGAATTGGATATTACCCCATATTTGCTAGTTGGGCAACTAGAGTATTGAGAAAAAAGGCTATCTTATTTCACTATCAAAAAACCCCTTGAAGAGGGCGCAGAGATTGCTACTCAGCCAAAAGCCACGAATTGGATATTACCCATATTTGCGTTGGGCAACTAGAGTATGAGAAAAAATGGCTATCTTATTTCACTATCAAAAAACCCTTGAAGGGCGCTAGAGGATTGCTACTCAGCCAACAGCCACGAATTGGATATTACCCCATATTTGCTAGTTGGGCAACTAGAGTATTGAGAAAAAATGGCTATCTTATTCACTATCAAAAAACCCCTTGAAGAAGGGCGCTACAGGTGCTACTCAGCCAAAAGCCACGAATTGGATATTACCCATATTTGCTAGTTGGGCAACTAAGTATTGAGAAAAAATGGCTATCTTATTTCACTATCAAAAAACCTGAAGAAGGGCGCTAGAGGATTGCTACTCAGCCAACAGCCACGAATTGTATTACCCATATTTGCTAGTTGGGCAACTAGAGTATTGGAAAAAAATGGCATCTTATTTCACTATCAAAAAACCCTGAAGAGGGCGCTAGAGGATTGCTACTCAGCCAACAGCCACGAATTGGATATACCCCATATTGCTAGTTGGGCAACTAGAGTATTGAGAAAAATGGCTATCTTATTTCACTATCAAAAAACCCTGGAGGGCGCTAGAGGATGCTACTCAGCCAACAGCCACGAATTGGATATTACCCCATATTTGCTAGTTGGGCAACTAGAGTATTGAGAAAAAATGGCTATCTTATTTCACTACAAAAAACCCCTGAAGAGGCGCTAGAGGATTGCTACTCAGCCAAAAGCCACGAATTGGATATTACCCCTTTGCTAGTTGGGCAACTAGAGTATTGAGAAAAAATGGCTATTTATTTCACTACAAAAAACCCCTTGAAGAGGGCGCTAGAGGATGCTAATCAGCCAACAGCCACGAATTGGATATTACCCCATATTTGCTAGTTGGGCAACTAGAGTATTGAGAAAAAATGGCTATCTTATTTCACTATCAAAAAACCCCTTGAAGAGGCGCTAGAGGATTGCTACTCAGCCAAAAGCCACGAATTGGATATTACCCCATATTTGCTAGTTGGGCAACTAGAGTATTGAGAAAAAATGGCTATCTTATTCACTTCAAAAAACCCCTGAAGAGGGCGCTAGAGGATGCTACTCAGCCAACAAGCCACGAATTGGATATTACCCCATATTTGCTAGTTGGGCAACTAGAGTATTGAGAAAAAAATGGCTATCTTATTCACTATCAAAAAACCCCTGAAGAGGGCGCTAGGATTGCTACTCAGCCAACAGCCACGAATTGGATTTACCCCATATTGCTAGTTGGGCAACTAGAGTATTGAGAAAAATGGCTACTTATTTCACTATCAAAAAACCCCTTGAGAGGGCGCTAGAGGATTGCTACTCACCAAACAGCGACGAAGAAACCCAAGGACCACGATGACGCCAAGCGAATTGGATACCACCAAGCAGTGGAACAATGAGAGAAAAAAGGAGGACACACAACAGAAAACCCATCACACACCAAAACCCCGAGGGCGAGAGGCACACAGACCAATCACACAGAAAGCCACAAGACGGACGAAAAGGACCCCACAAATGGGCAACAATTGCGACGAAGGACTCCGAACAAAATGGAACAAAACCAAGAATCCCGACAAGCGCCGAAGAGGACGACGCGATACGAATGGATATGCACAACTCACGAATCCCGAATGGGCGCAGAAAGCGAATTAAGAAGCAACGGAAATGAATAATCAGAGCAATCGAAAATTATCACGGACCGAATTGAGAGGCGAACCGAAAATGCAAGCCACCAAGACGAAGGAACCAGCAACGGAGACACATTCATACGAATGAGAACACCCGAATGGGCACGACGACTACTCACCAAACCAAGCGCACGATTGCGACCGAATTGCAAACCCGGAAACGAATCCGAATGAGGGCACGATATGAGAAAAAGCACCACACAAAACGGATGGGCACGAACAACGAGAGACTTCCGAATTGGATCACCCAAGCAAAAGAATTGCCGAATTGGAACAGAAAACCACCACACCGACGAGGGACGCGACGCAAACCACCGAATTGGATATTACCCCATATTTGCTGTTGGGAACTAGAGTATTGAGAAAAAAGGCTATCTTTTTCACTATCAAAAAACCCCTGAAGAGGGCGCTAGAGGATTGCTACTCAGCCAACAGCACGAATGGATATTACCCCATATTTGCTAGTTGGGCAACTAGGTATTGAGAAAAAATGGCTATCTTATTTCACTATCAAAAAACCCCTTGAAGAGGGCGCAAGGATTGCTACTCAGCCAAAAGCACGAATTGGATATTACCCCATATTTGCTAGTTGGGCAACTAGAGTATTGAGAAAAAATGGCTATCTTATTTCTATCAAAAAACCCCTGAAGAGGGCGCTAGAGGATTGCTACTCAGCCAACAGCCACGAATTGGATATTACCCCATATTTGCTAGTTGGGCAACTAGAGTATTGAGAAAAAATGGCTATCTTATTTCACTATCAAAAAACCCCTTGAAGAGGGCGCTAAGGATTGCTACTCAGCCAACGCCACGAATTGGATATTACCCATATTTGCTAGTTGGGCACATAGAGTATTGAGAAAAATGGTATCTTATTTCACTATCAAAAAACCCCTTGAAGAGGGCGCTAGGATTGCTACTCAGCCAAAGCACGAATTGGATATTACCCCATATTTGCTAGTTGGGCAACTAGAGTATTGAGAAAAATGGCTATCTATTTCACTATAAAAAACCCTTGAAGAGGGCGCTAGAGGATTGCTACTCAGCCAAAAGCCACGAATTGGATTACCCCATATTTGCTAGTTGGGCAACAGTATTGAGAAAAAATGGATCTTATTTCACTATCAAAAAACCCTTGAAGGGGCGTAGAGGATTGCTACTCAGCCAACAGCCACGAATTGGAATTACCCCATATTGCTAGTTTGGCAACTAGAGTATGAGAAAAAATGGCTATTTATTTCACTATCAAAAAAACCCTTGAAGAAGGGCGCTAAGGATTGTACTCAGCCAAAAGCACGAATTGGATATTACCCCATATTTGAGTTGGGCAACTAGAGTATTGAGAAAAAATGGCTATCTATTTCACTATCAAAAAAACCTGAAGAAGGCGCTAGAGGATTGCTACTCAGCCACAGCCACGATTGGATATTACCCCATATTTGCAGTTGGGCAACTGAGTATTGAGAAAAAATGGCTATCTTATTTCACTATCAAAAAAACCCGAAGAGGGCGCTAGGATGCTACTCAGCCAACAGCCACGATAGGATATTACCCCAATTTGCTAGTTGGGAACTAGAGTATTGAGAAAAAATGGCTATCTTATTTCACTATCAAAAAACCCCTTGAAGAGGGCGCTAGAGGATTGTCTACTAGCCAACAGCCACGAATTGGATATTACCCCATATTTGCTAGTTGGGCAACTAGAGTATTGAGAAAAAATGGCTATCTTATTTCACTATCAAAAAACCCTTGAAGAGGGCGCTAAGGATTGCACTCAGCAAAGCCACGAATTGGATATTACCCCATATTGCTAGTTGGGCAATAGAGATTGAGAAAAAATGGCTACTTATTTCACTATCAAAAAACCCCTTGAAGAGGGCGCTAGAGGATTGCTACTCAGCCAACAGCCACGAATTGGATTTACCCATATTTGCTAGTTGGGCAACTAGAGTATTGAGAAAAAATGGCTTACTTATTTCACTATCAAAAAAACCCCTTGAAGAGGGCGCTAGAGATTGCTATCACGCCAAAAGCCACGAATTGGATATTACCCCAATTTGCTAGTTGGGCAACTAGAGTATTGAGAAAAAATGGCTATCTTATTTCACTATCAAAAAACCCCTTGAAGAGGGCGCTAGAGGATGCTACTCAGCCAACAGCCACGAATTGGATATTACCCCATATTTGCTAGTTGGGCAACTAGAGTATTGAGAAAAATGGCTATCTTATTCACTATCAAAAAAACCATGAAGGGCGCTAGAGGATTGCTACTCAGCCAACAGCCACGAATTGGATATTACCCCATATTTGCTAGTTGGGCAACTAGAGTATTGAGAAAAAAAGGCTATTATTTCACTATCAAAAAACCCCTTGAAGAGGGCGCTAGAGGATTGCTACTCAGCCAACAGCCACGAATTGGATATTACCCATATTGCTAGTTGGGCAACTAGAGTTGAGAAAAATGGCTATCTTATTTCACTATCAAAAAACCCCTTGAAGAGGGCGCAGAGGATTGTACTCAGCCAACAGCCACGAATGGATTATACCCCATATTTGCTAGTTGGGCAACTAGAGTATTGAGAAAAATGGCATCTTATTCACTATCAAAAAACCCCTTGAAGAGGGCGCTAGAGGATTGCTACTCAGCCAAAAGCCACGAATTGGATATTACCCCATATTTGCTAGGTGGCAACTAGAGTATTGAGAAAAAATGGTATCTTATTTCACTAACAAAAAACCCCTGTGAAGAGGCGCTAGAGGATTGCTACCAGCCAACAGCCACGAATTGGATATTACCCATATTGCTAGTTGGGCAACTAGAGTATTGAGAAAAATGGCTATCTTATTCACTATCAAAAAACCCCTTGAAGAAGGGCGCTACAGGATTGCTACTCAGCCAACAGCCACGAATGGATATTACCCCATATTTGCTAGTTGGGCAACTAGAGTATTGAGAAAAAATGGCTTCTTATTTCACTATCAAAAAACCCCTTGAAGAGGGCGCTAGAGGATTGCTACTAGCCAACAGCCACGAATTGATATTACCCCATATGCTGTGGGCAACTAGAGTATTGAGAAAAAAGGCTATCTTATTTCACTATCAAAAAACCCTGAAAGAGGCGCGCTAGAGGATTGCTACTCAGCCAACAGCCACGAATTGGATATACCATATTTGCTAGTTGGGCAACTAGAGTATTGAGAAAAAATGGCTATCTTATTCACTATCAAAAAACCCCTTGAAGAGGGCGCTAAGGATTGCTACTCAGCCAACAGCCACGAATTGGATATTACCCCATATTTGCTAGTTGGGCAACTAGAGTATTGAGAAAAAAGGCTATCTTATTTCACTATCAAAAACCCCTGAAGAGGGCGCTAGAGGATTGCTACTCAGCCAACAGCCACGATAGGATATTACCCCATATTTGCTAGTTGGGCAACTAGAGTATTGAGAAAAAATGGCTATCTTATTTCACTATCAAAAAAACCCTTGAAGAGGGCGCTAAGGATTGCTACTCAGCCAAAAAGCCACGAATTGGATATTACCCATATTGTGCTAGTTGGGCAACTAGAGTATTGAGAAAAAAAGGCTATCTTATTTCATATCAAAAAACCCCTTGAAGAGGGCGCTAGAGGATTGCTACTCAGCCAACAGCCACGAATTGGATATTACCCCATATTTGCTAGTTGGGCAACTAGAGTATTGAGAAAAAATGGCTATCTATTTCACTATCAAAAAACCCCTTGAAGAGGGCGCTAGAGGATGCTACTCAGCCAAAAGCCACGAATTGGATATTACCCCATATTTGTAGTTGGGCAACTAGAGTATTGAGAAAAAATGGCTATCTTATTTCACTATCAAAAAACCCTTGAGAGGGCGCTAGAGGATTGCTACTCAGCCAACAGCCACGAATTGGATATTACCCCATATTTGCTAGGGGCAACTAGAGTATTGAGAAAAAATGGCTACTTATTCACTATCAAAAACCCCTTGAAGAGGGCGCTAGAGGATTGCTACTCAGCCAACAGCCACGAATTGGATATTACCCCATATTTGCTAGTTGGGCAACTAGAGTATTGAGAAAAAATGGCTATCTATTTCACTATCAAAAAACCCTGAAGAGGGCGCTAGAGGATTGCTACTCAGCCAACAGCCACGATAGGATATACCCATATTTGCTAGTTGGGCAACTAGAGTATTGAGAAAAAAAGGCTATCTTATTTCACTATCAAAAAACCCCTGAAGAGGGCGCTAGAGGATTGCTACTCAGCCAACAGCCACGATGGATATACCCCATATTTGCTAGTTGGGCAACTAGAGTATTGAGAAAAAATGGCTATTATTTCACTATCAAAAAACCCCTTGAGAGAGGGCGCTACAGGATTGCTACTCAGCCAAAAGCCACGAATGGATATTACCCCATATTTGCTAGTTGGGCAACTAGAGTATTGAGAAAAAATGGCTATCTTATTTCACTATCAAAAAAACCCTTGAAGAGGGCGCTAAGGATTGCTACTCAGCCAACAGCCACGAATTGGATATTACCCCATATTTGCTAGTTGGGAACACTAGAGTATTGAGAAAAAATGGCTATCTTATTTCACTATCAAAAAACCCCTTGAAGAGGGCGCTAGAGGATTGCTACTCAGCAAAAGCCACGAATTGGATATTACCCCATATTTGCTAGTGGGCAACTAGAGTATTGAGAAAAAATGGCTATCTTATTCACTATCAAAAAACCCCTGAAGAGGGCGCTAGAGGATTGCTACTCAGCCACAGCACGAATGGATATTACCCCCTATTTGCTATGTGGGCAACTAGAGTATTGAGAAAAATGGCTATCTTATTTCACTATCAAAAAAACCTTGAAGAAGGGCGCTACAGGATTGCTACTCAGCAAAAGCCACGAATTGGATATTACCCCAATTTGCTAGTTGGGCAACTAGAGTATTGAGAAAAAATGGCTATCTTATTCACTATCAAAAAACCCCTTGAAGAGGGCGCTAGAGGATTGCTACTCAGCCAACCGCACGAATTGGATATTACCCCATATTTGCTAGTTGGGCAACTAGAGTATTGAGAAAAAATGGCTATCTTATTTCACTATCAAAAAACCCCTTGAAGAGGGCGTAGAGGATTGCTACTCAGCCAAAAGCCACGAATTGGATATTACCCATTTGCTAGGGGGCAACTAGAGTATTGAGAAAAAATGGCTATCTTATTTCACTATCAAAAAACCCCTTGAAGAGGGCGCTAGAGGATTGCTACTCAGCCAACAGCCACGAATTGGATATACCCCATATTTGCTAGTTGGGCAACTAGGTATTGAGAAAAATGGCTATCTTATTTCACTATCAAAAACCCCTGAAGAGGGCGCTAGAGGATTGCTACTCAGCCAACAGCCACGAATTGGGATTACCCCATATTTGCTAGTTGGGCAACTAGAGTATTGAGAAAAAATGGCTATTATTTCACTATCAAAAAACCCTGAAGAGGGCGCTAAGGATTGCTACTCAGCCAACAGCCACGATGGATATTACCCCATATTTGCTAGTTGGGCAACTAGAGTATTGAGAAAAATGGCTATCTTATTTCACTATCAAAAACCCCTTGAAGAGGGCGCTAGAGGATGCTACTCAGCCAACAGCCACGAATTGGATATTACCCCATATTTGCTAGTGGGCAACTAGAGTATTGAGAAAAAATGGCTATCTTATTTCACTATCAAAAAACCCCTTGAAGAAGGCGCTAAGGATTGCTACTCAGCCAAAAGCCACGAATTGGATATTACCCCATATTTGCTAGTTGGGCAACTAGAGTATTGAGAAAATGGCTATCTTATTTCACTATCAAAAAACCCCTTGAAGAGGGCGCTAAGGATTGCTACTCAGCCAACAGCCACGAAGGATATTACCCATATTTGCTAGTGGGCAACTAGAGTATTGAGAAAAATGGCTATCTTATTCACTATCAAAAAACCCCTTGAAGAGGGCGCTAGAGGATTGCTACTCAGCCAAACAGCCACGAATTGGATATTACCCATATTTGCTAGTTGGGCAACTAGAGTATTGAGAAAAATGGCTATCTATTTCACTATCAAAAAACCCCTTGAAGAGGGCGTAGAGGATTGCTACTCAGCCAACAGCCACGAATTGGATATACCCCATATTTGCTAGTTGGGCAACTAGAGTATTGAGAAAAAATGGCTATCTTATTCACTATCAAAAAACCCCTTGAAGAGGGCGCTAGAGGATTGTACTCAGCCAACAGCCACGAATGGATATTACCCCATATTTGCTAGTTGGGCAACTAGAGTATTGAGAAAAAATGGCTATCTTATTTCACTATCAAAAAACCCCTTGAAGAGGGCGCTACAGGATTGCTACTCAGCCAAAAGCCACGAATTGGATATTACCCCATATTGCTAGTTGGGCAACTAGAGTATTGAGAAAAAATGGCTATCTTATTTCACTATCAAAAAACCCCTGAAAAGGGCGCTAAGGATTGCTACTCAGCCAACAGCCACGAATTGGATTACCCCCATATTTGCTAGTTGGGCAACTAGAGTATTGAGAAAAAAAGGCTATCTTATTTCACTATCAAAAAACCCTGAAGGGGCGCTAGAGGATTGCTACTCAGCCAACAGCCACGAATTGGATATTACCCCATATTTGCTAGTTGGGCAACTAGAGTATTGAGAAAAATGGCTATCTTATTTCACACTATCAAAAAACCCCTGAAGAGAGGGCGCTAGAGGATTGCTACTCAGCCAACAGCCACGAATGGATATTACCCATATTTGCTAGTTGGGCAACAGAGTATTGAGAAAAATGGCTATTTATTTCACTATCAAAAAACCCCTTGAAGAAGGGGTACAGGATTGCTACTCAGCCAACAGCCACGAATTGGTATTACCCATATTGCTAGTTGGGCAACTAGAGTATTGAGAAAAAATGGCTATCTTATTTCACTATCAAAAACCCATTGAAAAGAGGGCTAGAGGATTGCTACTCAGCCACAGCCACGAATTGGATAACCCCATTTGCTAGTTGGGCAATAGAGTTGAGAAAAATGGCTATTCTATCACAATCAAAAACACCCTTGAGAGGGCGCTAGAGGATTGCTACTCAGCCAAAAGCCACGAATTGGATATTACCCCATATTTGCTAGTTGGGCAACTAGAGTATTGAGAAAAATGGCTATCTTATTTCACTATCAAAAACCCCTTGAAGAGGGGCTAAGGATTGTACTCAGCAACAGCCACGAATTGGATATTACCCCATATTTGCTAGTTGGGCAACTAGAGTATTGAGAAAAAATGGCTATCTTATTCACTATCAAAAAACCCCTGAAGAGGGCGCTAAGGATTGCTACTCAGCCAACAGCCACGAATTGGATATTACCCCATATTTGCTATTGGGCACTAGAGTATTGAGAAAAAATGGCTATTTATTTCACTATCAAAAACCCTGAAGAGGGCGCTAAGGATTGCTACTCAGCCAACAGCCACGATGGATATTACCCCATATTTGCTAGTTGGGCAACTAGAGTATTGAGAAAAAAGGCTATCTTATTTCACTATCAAAAAACCCCTGAAGAGGGCGCTAGAGGATTGCTACTCAGCCAACAGCCACGATAGGATATTACCCCATATTGCTAGTTGGGCAACTAGAGTTGAGAAAAAATGGCTATCTTATTTCACTATCAAAAAACCCCTTGAAGAAGGGCGCTACAGGATGCTACTCAGCCAAAGCCACGAATTGGATATTACCCATATTTGTAGTTGGGCAACTAGAGTATTGAGAAAAATGGCTATCTATTTCACTATCAAAAAACCCCTTGAAGAGGGCCTAGAGGATTGCTACTCAGCCAAAAGCCACGAATTGGATATTACCCCATATTTGCTAGTTGGGCAACTAGAGTATTGAGAAAAATGGATCTTATTTCACTATCAAAAAAACCCTTGAAGAGGGCGCTAGAGGATTGCTACTCAGCCAAAAGCCACGAATTGGATATTACCCCATATTTGCTAGTGGGAACTAGAGTATTGAGAAAAAATGGCTATCTTATTTCACTATCAAAAAACCCCTTGAAGAGGGGCTAGAGGATTGCTACTCAGCAACAGCCACGAATTGGATATTACCCCATATTGCTAGTTGGGCAACTAGAGTATTGAGAAAAAATGGCTATTTATACTATCAAAAAACCCCTTGAAGAGGGCGCTGAGGATTGTACTCAGCCAACAGCCACGAATTGGATATTACCCATATTTGCTAGTTGGGCAACTAGAGTATTGAGAAAAAATGGCTATCTTATTTCACTATAAAAAACCCCTTGAAGAGGGCGCTACAGGATTGCTACTCAGCCAAAAGCCACGAATTGGATATTACCCCATATTTGCTAGTTGGGCAACTAGAGTATTGAGAAAAAATGGCTATCATTTCACTATCAAAAAACCTGAAAAGGGCGCTAGAGGATTGCTACTCAGCCAACAGCCACGAATTGGATATTACCATATTTGCTAGTTGGGCAACTAGAGTATTGAGAAAAAATGGCTATCTTATTTCACTATCAAAAACCCATGAAGA
>JBDPZO010000658.1:0-14059 GCA_039877585.1 Heterodera filipjevi | reverse complement strand
CCAGCAGTGTGGAGGGGATCCACCCAGGAGCGCCATGTAGAACGTAAAAGGTTACGCGCCCGGTGGGACTCGAACCCGCCCTTCCTTTCCGTGGAATGCTCTGACCAACTGAGCTACGGGCACCCTTTCAGAGGTTCTCCCATGTCCTTTATCCCACTTTCTCCCACACTCCGCTTCCTTCTGGCATCACACAACCCAGTCGTTTTAGTATATATATATATATATTTTTTAACATTTTTATTGTTAAATAAACATATAGATAAATAAAACAAAACTTTGAAAAACTAAATTGTTATTAAATAATATATTTTGATAGTAAATCTTTCTTCATATTGCGATAAATCCTCATTATCATTCATGAATGAACAATTTGCAATAGATGTACTAAAGAATAAATAGGCAAAAAAAAATCTGAAAATAGGCATAAATAGGCACTAAAACCCTCATCAAAACGGGCATTAATCAAAAAGTTTAATAAAGTCTTGCTAAAGGATGAACAAGTAAAGCATTTACCATCCCCAATAATTGTAGATAATTGGCCTTTTAAAAGTTAAAAAACAATAAAACTTGAACAGATCCGGGCCAAAAGATTGGGATTAAATTAATACATTTTGCAACCCCCCCCCCTCCACCGCCCTCTATGAAAATAGTTTCATTTAATTCAGGCAAAATGGCGGTAAAGTACCGCTAAATAAAAAATCATAAATCGTATAAATAGAAAATTCTTTATTAAAAATTATAAGAATTATGTACCAAAATGGGAACGATTTTATATGTAGTTTCTGGGTCAATTTGCTATGACTTTGGAAAAAATAAGCGTGATTACTTTGTAATCACGGCCCATGTCATTACAAAAGATTTGTTGGTAAACCAAAAAAAAAAAAATATTTTATTTCTTCAGTTTTTTACGTCCGTTTATTATCAATTTTTCGGAATGAAAGTTGAAAGAAAAAACGCGAGTCACTGTCAAGAAATTCATGACACTTTTTTGATCGAAATTGGAGTTGCATCATTTGAAAATCTTGCACAAATTGGACGGACAACAGATGAAGGACAAAATATGCTAAGCGATGGAGAAGGTGAAACATGTTTTTTTACAAAATAAGAAAAAGGAAATACTATTTTTAGAGCGCTTTGTTCATGTACGATATTTATGTCACGTCTTGGCAACAATTGTTAGACGGACTACGAGACAAAAAAAAATTCCAACCAATTATTTTTTCTTTTTAAGCTTGTGCCAAATCTAAAACGGGTCGCCGAAAAAGTGTTATGCATTCCAGCCAGCTCAGCGCATGCGGAAAGGGCATTTTCTCATCTCAGACGTCTGAAGACAGACTTCACGCGAAGCAATATGACTGAGAAAACTATTTCTTCGATTATTTGTTGTGGATCTTTGAATCAACTTAATGTTTTTGATGATGATAACACAATTTTCATATAATATCACATTAACATTCATTTTTTACTTTTTTGTTTCGTTTTATTGAAAAAAAACTCTGCTTTATTGACTACTTTTAATTAGATAGGTAGTTGAAAAATGTCTGTTTTACCAATTTTTGTTAGGACCTAAACTTTGTTTCGTGCGTATGCTAAATAGCGGGTAAATTGCACTAGAATTTTTGAAAGTTTATGCGCTTTTCTGGCATAGTGATTTTGTAGGTACCTACAAATTTGTAGGTACCTACAATTTGAATGTAGGAAACTACACCTACAATTTACCTACATTTACCTATTTCTTATTTCGTTTCTCTGCCGCATTGTAGGAAACTACATTTTTTGTAGGTTTATTGCATCTTAACACAAACAAAGTGTTAGTCATTTAACAACTTGAATGTTCATTATTATTTTTTCTTAATATGATAGCCCAATTGCCTTCGTCGTATTTTTCTGATTCGATGGCACAATAATTCGGGGAGATTCGCTGCCAATCAAATCACTGAATTCGCCCTCGGTGAACAGGTGGTAATATCGGAAGTGATCCTTTTGCTGATGTTGTTGTTGTTTTTGCTTTTCATCACCATTTTGTTCCTCGGTTTGCCTTTGTTCAACACCGTTGCAAGAAGATGATGCCCATGGGACGAGCATGTCCTGCTGTGTGAACTGCTTGCCGTCGTGGATGCGCAACATTTTGTCGGCGGTACCCTCAGCCTCTGCTAATCGCGTTTTCTGGGCTTGGCCATCATCATTGTTGTTGTTTTTGTCGTTGTCGTCCTCGGCCGCTTTGTTAGCGCGCATTTTCGCTGTGTAAATTGACGGCACCGGCGCAGTCTCGCCCGGACAAAATTGCTCCATGGCCCACGCTGTTGCAAGCACACGCCCACCGGGGCGTACAATCTGGATAAAAAAAAGAATGAAAACACTCAAAAACGTAAAATAAATAATTGAAATTTTAGACATGCCCGGAGCAGTTCCGCGAGTGCCCGGACGCGTCGCTGGCGTGTCGAAAAATGGTGAATAACCGCGACAGAAATGACCGCATCAAACGCCACGTCTCTGACCGGCAATTGGAGGGCGTCGGCACAAAAAACATCGGCACATCCCTTACGGGTGGTAATGCGAAGCAAATTCCAGCTAATATCGCAGCCAAACTGTGAAAATAACAAAAAAACAATGTGAAGAGGCATATTTTGCACCGATACTACTACAGTATGACAATTTATAATAAATTACAAAAATAAATTCACTCATAGAAATACCCCTCACTTTTATGAGTCCATCAGAATTCAGCAAATATTTCCCGTTCCCACAGCCGACGTCGAGCAGTGCGGCGCCACGAGGGAGTGAAGCGAGAAAATCGACAACACAACGCCAATTGGAGTGTCGTGTCAAGTCGAAATGTGGCGCAATTGCATCGTACACCTTTGTGAAGCTTTAACAATTTTTGAAAATTTAGAAAGATCAAAAATTGTTATTTAAAAAAACTTCTAGTTAGTCTCTTGACTCAAGTTCAAAACTTTCTTGTATTAGCTTGAGACCTTAAGCTTTTGAATCGGGGTATACGATTCGTCCGCCCAGCCAAAAAAAAGACGATTCGTCCGGAAGACGATTCGTTCGCCCAGATAAAAAGTGCCAAAAACATAAAACTATTTAGGTAAGTTTTTAACATTCGACATAGCTAAAATGATAACTAATAAAAATAACAAATGAAAAACCATAATTAAAATAATTTTAGGTTTTTGGCACTTTTTGGATGGGCGGACGAATCGTTGCCGGATGAATCGTCGTCCGGACGAATTGTCATGGCGCCCTTTCGAGTGATAAAGAATGTAGGCATTGACCGAGCTAACAAAAAGTTATGGCCCATGAAACCAAGGATGGTTAATAGTTGTAAACTCATTTACTCCAATTGGACTCATAAAGTGCATCAGCTCCGAATTTTTTTTTTTATCAATTCGCCTTTCCTTTGCCTATTGTCCAATTTGAAGTTAATTTCTTAATTCCAAACGAAATCTTATTGGGTTTAAACTTTGATCATGGAGACGACCCATGGTCACAGAAGCCTTTGAGAAGCAGCAGCAAATATTCTAATGTCTTCGATGAAGTGCTTGAAAATGGAAAGCCGACAGAGTTTCTGGTTTGCAAAATTTGTAAGAAGACAGTCGAAAAAATTGCTGGAATTCTATTTCGTAAGATACAATTTTATAAATAATTACGATTTATAATAAGTCTTTAGTGACCATCAAAAGTTCCATTTTCGAGGAACTGAAATGGAGCGATTAAAGGCTGATTACAAAGAAAAAATTGTTTCCGCAGCATTAAAGGGGAGACCATTCCGGTTCTTTGAAACTGAAGAATTTCAGCAAATTGCGACGACTTTTGGAAAAATTTGGTAAATTGCTGAAGTCTGAAAATTTTTCTCTTTTTTCTAGCGTCGAGCATTCGAAAGTTGGCTTGTTTTGCCAGAGCCGAAGTGTGACACCGTCACTGTTCGTAATCGCTCAATCGGTGCGCGATCGTGTAACAGGGCTTAGCCAACAAAAAGAGTTTGCCTCACTATTGTCTCGAATCAAGAATTCTGGGTCAATTTGCTATGACTTTGGAAAAAATAAGCGTGATTACTTTGTAATCACGGCCCATGTCATTACAAAAGATTTGTTGGTAAACCAAAAAAAAAAACAAATATTTTATTTCTTCAGTTTTTTACGTCCGTTTATTATCAATTTTTCGGAATGAAAGTTGAAAGAAAAAACGCGAGTCACTGTCAAGAAATTCATGACACTTTTTTGATCGAAATTGGAGTTGCATCATTTAAACAAAGTGTTAGTCATTTAACAACTTGAATGTTCATTATTATTTTTTCTTAATATGATAGCCCAATTGCCTTCGTCGTATTTTTCTGATTCGATGGCACAATAATTCGGGGAGAATTCGCTGCCAATCAAATCACTGAATTCGCCCTCGGTGAACAGGTGGTAATATCGGAAGTGATCCTTTTGCTGATGTTGTTGTTGTTTTTGCTTTTCATCACCATTTTGTTCCTCGGTTTGCCTTTGTTCAACACCGTTGCAAGAAGATGATGCCCATGGGACGAGCATGTCCTGCTGTGTGAACTGCTTGCCGTCGTGGATGCGCAACATTTTGTCGGCGGTACCCTCAGCCTCTGCTAATCGCGTTTTCTGGGCTTGGCCATCATCATTGTTGTTGTTTTTGTCGTTGTCGTCCTCGGCCGCTTTGTTAGCGCGCATTTTCGCTGTGTAAATTGACGGCACCGGCGCAGTCTCGCCCGGACAAAATTGCTCCATGGCCCACGCTGTTGCAAGCACACGCCCACCGGGGCGTACAATCTGGATAAAAAAAAGAATGAAAACACTCAAAAACGTAAAATAAATAATTGAAATTTTAGACATGCCCGGAGCAGTTCCGCGAGTGCCCGGACGCGTCGCTGGCGTGTCGAAAAATGGTGAATAACCGCGACAGAAATGACCGCATCAAACGCCACGTCTCTGACCGGCAATTGGAGGGCGTCGGCACAAAAAACATCGGCACATCCCTTACGGGTGGTAATGCGAAGCAAATTCCAGCTAATATCGCAGCCAAACTGTGAAAATAACAAAAAAACAATGTGAAGAGGCATATTTTGCACCGATACTACTACAGTATGACAATTTATAATAAATTACAAAAATAAATTCACTCATAGAAATACCCCTCACTTTTATGAGTCCATCAGAATTCAGCAAATATTTCCCGTTCCCACAGCCGACGTCGAGCAGTGCGGCGCCACGAGGGAGTGAAGCGAGAAAATCGACAACACAACGCCAATTGGAGTGTCGCGTCAAGTCGAAATGTGGCGCAATTGCATCGTACACCTTTGTGAAGCTTTAACAATTTTTGAAAATTTAGAAAGATCAAAAATTGTTATTTAAAAAAACTTCTAGTTAGTCTCTTGACTCAAGTTCAAAACTTTCTTGTATTAGCTTGAGACCTTAAGCTTTTGAATCGGGGTATACGATTCGTCCGCCCAGCCAAAAAAAAGACGATTCGTCCGGAAGACGATTCGTTCGCCCAGATAAAAAGTGCCAAAAACATAAAACTATTTAGGTAAGTTTTTAACATTCGACATAGCTAAAATGATAACTAATAAAAATAACAAATGAAAAACCATAATTAAAATAATTTTAGGTTTTTGGCACTTTTTGGATGGGCGGACGAATCGTTGCCGGATGAATCGTCGTCCGGACGAATTGTCATGGCGCCCTTTCGAGTGATAAAGAATGTAGGCATTGACCGAGCTAACAAAAAGTTATGGCCCATGAAACCAAGGATGGTTAATAGTTGTAAACTCATTTACTCCAATTGGACTCATAAAGTGCATCAGCTCCGAATTTTTTTTTTATCAATTCGCCTTTCCTTTGCCTATTGTCCAATTTGAAGTTAATTTCTTAATTCCAAACGAAATCTTATTGGGTTTAAACTTTGATCATGGAGACGACCCATGGTCACAGAAGCCTTTGAGAAGCAGCAGCAAATATTCTAATGTCTTCGATGAAGTGCTTGAAAATGGAAAGCCGACAGAGTTTCTGGTTTGCAAAATTTGTAAGAAGACAGTCGAAAAAATTGCTGGAATTCTATTTCGTAAGATACAATTTTATAAATAATTACGATTTATAATAAGTCTTTAGTGACCATCAAAAGTTCCATTTTCGAGGAACTGAAATGGAGCGATTAAAGGCTGATTACAAAGAAAAAATTGTTTCCGCAGCATTAAAGGGGAGACCATTCCGGTTCTTTGAAACTGAAGAATTTCAGCAAATTGCGACGACTTTTGGAAAAATTTGGTAAATTGCTGAAGTCTGAAAATTTTTCTCTTTTTTCTAGCGTCGAGCATTCGAAAGTTGGCTTGTTTTGCCAGAGCCGAAGTGTGACACCGTCACTGTTCGTAATCGCTCAATCGGTGCGCGATCGTGTAACAGGGCTTAGCCAACAAAAAGAGTTTGCCTCACTATTGTCTCGAATCAAGAATTCTGGGTCAATTTGCTATGACTTTGGAAAAAATAAGCGTGATTACTTTGTAATCACGGCCCATGTCATTACAAAAGATTTGTTGGTAAACCAAAAAAAAAACAAATATTTTATTTCTTCAGTTTTTTACGTCCGTTTATTATCAATTTTTCGGAATGAAAGTTGAAAGAAAAAACGCGAGTCACTGTCAAGAAATTCATGACACTTTTTTGATCGAAATTGGAGTTGCATCATTTAAACAAAGTGTTAGTCATTTAACAACTTGAATGTTCATTATTATTTTTTCTTAATATGATAGCCCAATTGCCTTCGTCGTATTTTTCTGATTCGATGGCACAATAATTCGGGGAGAATTCGCTGCCAATCAAATCACTGAATTCGCCCTCGGTGAACAGGTGGTAATATCGGAAGTGATCCTTTTGCTGATGTTGTTGTTGTTTTTGCTTTTCATCACCATTTTGTTCCTCGGTTTGCCTTTGTTCAACACCGTTGCAAGAAGATGATGCCCATGGGACGAGCATGTCCTGCTGTGTGAACTGCTTGCCGTCGTGGATGCGCAACATTTTGTCGGCGGTACCCTCAGCCTCTGCTAATCGCGTTTTCTGGGCTTGGCCATCATCATTGTTGTTGTTTTTGTCGTTGTCGTCCTCGGCCGCTTTGTTAGCGCGCATTTTCGCTGTGTAAATTGACGGCACCGGCGCAGTCTCGCCCGGACAAAATTGCTCCATGGCCCACGCTGTTGCAAGCACACGCCCACCGGGGCGTACAATCTGGATAAAAAAAAGAATGAAAACACTCAAAAACGTAAAATAAATAATTGAAATTTTAGACATGCCCGGAGCAGTTCCGCGAGTGCCCGGACGCGTCGCTGGCGTGTCGAAAAATGGTGAATAACCGCGACAGAAATGACCGCATCAAACGCCACGTCTCTGACCGGCAATTGGAGGGCGTCGGCACGAAAAACATCGGCACATCCCTTACGGGTGGTAATGCGAAGCAAATTCCAGCTAATATCGCAGCCAAACTGTGAAAATAACAAAAAAACAATGTGAAGAGGCATATTTTGCACCGATACTACTACAGTATGACAATTTATAATAAATTACAAAAATAAATTCACTCATAGAAATACCCCTCACTTTTATGAGTCCATCAGAATTCAGCAAATATTTCCCGTTCCCACAGCCGACGTCGAGCAGTGCGGCGCCACGAGGGAGTGAAGCGAGAAAATCGACAACACAACGCCAATGTCCGTTTTTTGGGACTCAACCGGTCAGAGTTTAATTGGGCAGGGCATTCGATTTTCCGATCAAAAGGGGTTGCGCAATTCTTGACCAAATCAATTTTAGATCAAAAGCACCGGCTGGGAATGGCTAAGCCGAAAGGTTTTTGCGCCCGCACTGCGTTTGTCGCCAGAGGCCAAAACGAACCTAAAGGACAGCGTGGGGACCACTTTTCCCGCGCTGAAACCGCTGCTGGAAAAGGCGGCAGCCAATGAAAAACTGAAGGAATGGGCGGACCAATGGAAAGTGAGTGAAAAAGGGTAACAAAATTTAAATGAAAAATGGGCAACACAAAAAAAAAGATGATGGCCGATTTGGAGTCGATGTTCTCCCAATTTCAAACGACAATGGGCGGAATGATGCCGGAGGAGACGGAGGGGGAGACGAAAACGAACGGGACGAAGACGGAAGAGGAGCAAATGGAGACGAAGGACGAACTGTGGACGGAGGAAATGGCAGCAAATGACGAACTGTGAACGAACGAACAACAGATGATATGATGATGGACGGAGAAGAGAAACTTCGACTGTCTGTCACTCACTGCATTTTATGAACTCATTGCATTTCACACATTCTGATCATTCGATCAATGAGTCATTGGCACAAATTTTGTTTCATTGAAAAGCCCTCAAAAATTGCAACAAAAAAAAAATGTGATGTTTTAAACGGTCGTTCACTCACTTTTTGGCACTTTTTGCCCTTGTCCATTGTTTTACTTTGTTTGTCCCCCCCCCTTTTTTCTCGGCCATTTCGGCATTCGTTTTCATTGTGTGCCCTTCTCTTCTTCCCCCTCTTTCTCCTCCTCCTCCTCTTCCTTTTGCTCATGTTGCACTTCCGTCCGTTGTTCTTCTGCTGTTGTTAATCCTATCAAAAAGTATTTTTTAAGGGTAAAGTGCGTATTATTGGCCACAGTCAAAGGAAGGGGAAACAATTAGTGATCAATTTATTTTTGGATTAAAAGCCTATGGGCAGGGTAGGGATCGGTCGAGCTCTATTTCAAAGGGCATAAGGGGGAAAATTAACGAATTCAAAGTACACTCCAAAAATTTACCCTATTTCTTTGATAAGTTCTGACAGAACAAATAAAAAAGGAGGCGGGGTAGCATTCTTTATTTCAAATTTGTTTGGGTGGCACATAAGAATATGCATTGTGAATGGCATGGCCAGAGGGATGGTTTATTTTGAAATTTATTTTAATTTAAGGCCTCGATCGGTTACGCGTGGCACTAATGGAAGGACGAGGAGAAGAGAATGGCACTGTTAATGGAGGGACAATAACAACAAAAAGCAATGGCGGCGAAAATGGACTAATAACAAAGGGACAACAAAAACAACAACAACAGCTGCACACCCTAAGCATCGGCAACGGGCGCAACACGCCGCTGGCCAAATGCTGCTGCTCCCCTTCAAATGGCATTTGATCATTTCCACGCATATACCGTACTGATACCGTATTGAACTTGTGACTCATTTTTGATGTGACCAACTGCTAATTGTGGATTCAATGTTTGTGTTGTATTTTTTGCATTGAATTGTTGATCCAAATTCTAATACACAATAGATAAATATATTTTTTTGTATGCGCATCGTTTATTATATAAAGATAAGTAAAGCATTTATTAGTGGGAATTGCAGCGCCAACTCTCGTTCATATCATTTGACTATAAATTCTAAATTTCTCGGCACAATGTTGTCGGTAATTAAGTCTTTGGCATTTTTGTTATAAGCATATTTAAGCCCATTATGAGTTAAAGGCGAGCATTTCTATCTTGGCTATGAATTTGAAACAATGTCTAAAAAATGGAGTAGAGTGGCGATTTGTACTGCTTCTTCCAGATGATTCGCTGATACCAATTCACCTTTTTCATACTTTTCCATTTCCATGGCTTTCAAATTTAACTCTTTTTTTGAATTATTAAATTTTTAAAAGTATTTTATTTAAATCTTTTTGGTTTTTGAGCTGAAGTCAGAAAAGAAGCGCGAATTTTTCCTTCTCACTAAAAAACCAAAAAACTGAAACTTTCGAAGCCGCCGGCTCACACCTCATTAAATGGCATAAATTCCCCTGTGATCAGTACCGTACCAACCATACGCCATATGCCCTGATGTTGGCTGGTACAGTAAAGGTGCGTCCCCCCGACTTTTCCTCCTTTTTCATTAATACAAATTTTAGTAAAAAAAGCCCCAATAAAAGAAACTACTTTACCATTCTTTTTTCATTTGCCATTTGGTTCTTTCTTTCTGTCTGTCTGTTTGTTTGTCCACGTTTTGCTTTTGTTCTTTCCCAAATATTGAATATTTTGTCCATTTTTGGCATTTTCTTTGCCTTTGTGTTTAAACATTAAAGCATTGAAACGCGCGCTTCGAGCAAAAAAAAAAAATTTGGCAAATGGAAAAAGAAAGAAGACACGTAAATATTAATATTATAATGGTGCTGGTGGTGGTGATTTTATGCCGCCATTTCTTCCTTTTCTCCTCCATTCATTCCATTCGGCACTTTCATTCATTTTTCCCTTCTGTCGTTCCTTTTTTTGGGTTGGCAAAATTATTTTTCTCCAAATAGCCAATTAATTTCCAATCATTTTTTGTAGCATTCTCTTCGATGTGCCTTTTTCTTCGTCCTCTTTTTCCGTTTTCCTCTTCCAACTCAATTTTTCGTGCCATTTTTTTGTGCATTTTTTTGTCGCTAAACATTGGCATTTTTGCTGGACAAAAGAAAAAGGAAAATGACGTCGGCGGAGGTCTAAACGACCTTTTGGGCGGATTAGACCTGGACGGAATGCTGTCGGGAATGCAGGAACTGCTTGGGAACGCCGCGGGGGGAGGGCCGTCGACGGCGGGTGAGAAGGAAATTATCGCAACAATTTCACATTTTTCATGAAACCAAATCCATTTTAAATCAGAGGTCGCATTTGTACTTATTTGTAAGTATAACTTATTTTGAGGGTGCAAAACTTATAAATTTAAAATGTACTTATTTGTAAGTATTGTACTTATTTGAGCTCAATTTATTTTGTACTTATTTTTGGGTCTCAAAGGAAAATTCCGCTTTTTAGTGCAATATTTGAAAGGAAATTATTTTTTGAAGCGAATTTTTTAAACAAAACCTTAACAGTTTCACTAAATATTCGAAATTTCGATAGAAATTTCTATGTATCAAATCTTTTTTTAGCTTAAATTTATTTTTGACCATCGATGTACTTATTTCGAAAAATTTTCGATGCGACCTCTGTTATAGACCTGTATCCAATGAAAAAATTGAGCATTTACAACAACTTTTAGAAACCATTTCAAATTTTTTAGTTTCAACTGAGAATTGTATTGTTTTGCGTGACTTTAATTTTACAAATATTCGTTGGGACAAAACAGGACCTTTGCCTTCTAAAACTTGTCGTACAGTTTTTGAAAAAGATTTCCTTGCCTTTGTTGAAGGCTTAGCTTTTTATCAAATGATTGAGCGGTTCAATTTTCAGAAAGCAAATTATTTGCAAATAAATGCCATTCTTTCTACTACTTTTATCAATAAATTTGAGGAATTACTGCGAGTTAAATGGCCTTAAAATCGCTTCAAATAAATGCTTAGTTTTACATATTGGACCGAAAAATCCTGAAAAATGTTACTTTATTCAAAATATTCCTATCTCAAAAAATGAAAATGAACCTGTAATGGCTGTTCAAAATGGCTGAGGGAGCCAAAGAGCTGTGGGAGCAATTAGCAAGAGGGGCCAAAGATAAAGGAAGATGGTCCCTTAACAACAGTCAACCCTCCAGCGGTGGTTGTGGTCTATCGGTTAAGACAACGGATCCACGTTAGGGGCCCCGAGCGGCGGTTCAAATCCGGCCTTCCACCCCAATTTTTCGCCTGAATAATATGGTCCAGCTGGACGGATACCCCAGGTCGTTTGGTCTTCACACCACTCGACACTCCAGCAGAGACAACAGCTGGCACTGGGGCAAAAAAACTTGAGGCGCGCTGATCCTTGCATAGCAGGAACGGCCCAACGCCAATCTCACGAGCGAGGGCGCTCGAATATGAGAGGAGGGGAATGTAATGGCTGTTCAAAATGGCTGAGGGAGCCAAAGAGCTGTGGGAGCAATTAGCAAGAGGGGCCAAAGATAAAGGAAGATGGCCCCTTAACAACAGTCAACCCTCCAGCGGTGGTTGTGGTCTATCGGTTAAGACAACGGATCCACGTTAGGGGCCCCGAGCGGCGGTTCAAATCCGGCCTTCCACCCCAATTTTTCGCCTGAATAATAGAACCAATCAGAGACCTTGGCATTTATTTTACGCAAGACCTTAAATGGGAAAAGCATATTGAAATAATTAGTAAAAAAGCACTGCGAACTGCTTTTGCATTGCTTAAATCTATTAAAACGAAAAACCCGGAAACTTTAATTAATATGTTCAATGTTTATTGTCGATCGATTTTGGAATTCGGTTCACCTATTTTTAATCCTTACATGAAAAAAGACATTAATACTCTTGAAAATATCCAAAGTCTTTTTACGTATTGTTTTCAGAAGACCAAACAATAGGGAGGAGGATATGGATCGGCCTCGTTTCGGCCCCCACGATTCGGCCCGAGCACGTTTCGGCCCCGGGGTCGTTTCGGCCCCAAGCCAAAAAAATAAAAAACATACTCGAATTTGAAAACCTAACCCCCCTACTGAAAACCCTAAACCACTACTTTGGTTTTGAAAAAAAATTAGGGGGGTAGGTTTTCAAAAAACTAGGTGATTTGGTTTTGAAAAAAAAATTTAGGTACCGTTTTTCTATTTTTAGCTTGGGGCCGAAACGACCCCGGGGCCGAAAAACGGGGGCCGAAACGAGCTTGGCCGGGAGGATATACCTCAATATTATGTATTGCTTAACCTATTTAATCAGGAATCATTAGCTAAACGCAGAAGGAAAACTGATTTCAAACTTTTCCATGATGTTATACTGCGAAAAGTCCAAATTCGGAATAATGATTCATTTTCTGTGTCATACTCTGAACTTAAAAAAGACCAAATTATAAAAACTGCATACTGTTCAACCAATGTTAGCTACAATTCATTTTTTGTTCGAACATCTCGTCTCTATAGGTGTCTGCCTAAAGAGGCGAGAATGCTTAATTCGGGAAGGTTTTCTAAACTCCTTGACATCACTAGGGCCCGGATTTTTAAGGGCGAAAAAGTCCAAAATAAGGCCGTAAATAAGGCGAAAAAATCGCTAAATAAGGGCGAAAATAAGGGCAAAAAAGTTCCAAATTAGGGTTATTATTTTTTAAAATTGCTGTTTTTTCTATGTAAATAAGTTAAAATTAAGGCAAACAATTTTATTCACTGACTGCAGTTACAAATGAGGTACATTTCGAAATTATCAGGAGTAAAAGACATACGATTATCAGCCAAAACTGATTTGTAAACGGAAAAAAGCTGTTCTAGTCTCAAGATATCTGAGGAGCAAATAGAAATTTTGGAGATTGAATTTTTGAGAAATTTTTTTCATTTCTTATGGGCCTACTTTTGAAAATTTTATGGTCGATTCTTAGGGGGTATATTTTTCTGAAATTTTTTTGGTCGATTCTTAGGGGTGTATTTTTTGTTTTTATTGCAGTTTTGTTAATAAATTTTGGACAAATCGCGAAATAAGGGCAAAACGCCAAAATAAGGGCAAAAACTTATTTTAAGAGGATTTCTAAGGTCGAATAAGGGCGTTCAAACGAAAGTTTTTCGAACAAAAAATGTGTTTTTCATGCATTTCTCGTCAAGTTAAATGTTAAAGCCGCAGAAAAAATAAGTAAAAACTTATTAATCCGGGCCCTAGACATCACCGATCTTGGTCATATTCTTTTGATACCACCACATCTCAACAAGTGTCCTATTATTTATTTATTTATTTTGCTATTTTTATTGTATTGTCGGCGTCACGCATTTGCGTATAAATTGATTGATTGATTGATTGATAGTGATTTTGTAGGTACCTACAATTGGAATGTAGGAAACTAGATGTTTTTTTTAGTTTTTTGCACCTTATTTTTAATGATTAATTTGAATAAATTATGTGAAAAAAGACATTTCTATTTTTTTTTTGCTGATTGCGTTTAATTATTAATGGGACAACAAATTGGCTTAAACTCTCAGTGAAAGAACGGTGAAATATTCATATAGAAATTCATTGGAAAAATTGGATAATGACTACTAATGTAATAGGTAATTAGTGATTACAGACGACGTAATGCTTTTTTAGCCAAAAACCGAAACGGAAAAAATGGTAAGCCAAAATGGTCATAGACTAAAAATGAAAGATCTAAAAGGAAAACATATACACA
>JBDPZO010000657.1:0-28099 GCA_039877585.1 Heterodera filipjevi | reverse complement strand
CCGTCCCTGCTGCTCTTCCCCCCCCCCTGTGGCAGAGGGGTGGGGGGCACAAAATGCTACCAAATAGCGCATTAAATCACATTTTGTCACCAAGCGATAAAGTAATCAACTAATCTGGGCATTCCCAAACCTTAACAACAAACTTGTTGAAGGAGAAAACTAATAAGATGCAAAATTAGTTAATCGGATCATTGATGAGTTGGAGGTTGATTTCACCCATTAGTCCTTATTATTTTAGTGTAATTAACCAACTTTTTCCTGTTTCGAATTAAGCCATTCGCTGACTGATTCAAAAGGTAAATGTATGATCAGCTGAAGCATACGCTTCTTCGTTCGGTCATCATTTTCGGTTTTTCATTAGCTTAAATTACGTTTGAATTTATAGTTAATTTGAATTTACATTTTTGGTCCTTTTTTTCGTTTTGCTTTTTTAGTTCTTTCCACAGTTGAGCCATCTCTTTGAGTATGTTTTTCGGTTGTTTTCCTTTAGCTGCATTATTTCGTTTGGTGAATGTTGCAAGTCCTGCTAATTCTTTTGCTGCTTCTTTAATTTTTTGTTCAAACTCTCCAATTTTGGCATTTTGTTGTTCAAAAAAAAAGTTTTAAAATTAAAATAAATTTGGAAAATTATTTAAAAAAATACAGTGACACAAACATTTAAATAAACTTTTTTAATAAATTTTTTTTATCTAATCTTTTAATAAAAAAAAGTCTTATATGTTAATTCAGAAGGTTAGAAAAAGCCTGCAAAACAGAAAAGGGAATTAATTGTTTAATTTGTTAGCAGATTAAGATCTTGAAATAATTTTGAACATCCTGCGACGGCCCTTCGAGCGCAAATCAAATCATTGATTTTTTCAAACAATAATTAGTGATTCGCCATCTTAGATAGACAGGAAAAACTTATTGAAATGAAAAAAGCAACTTAAAAAACCAAATTCTGTTAATTTTTAAAGATATAAATGCATTTTTTTGGGGGGGGGGGGTTTTGAGATTAAATGGAAATTAGGCCATTTTGGATTAAAAGGCCAAGACAATATAACCTAAAATGAAAAAATTTCAAATGCAAATTTTGGCAGAGGTTTTTGTTAAAATTGAAAAATGAAATAAACAGGAAAAACGTCGGTCCTTTCCGGTAGATTTGGGAATCCAAAAAAAAATTACCATTTTTACCTCTTTTCTTTGACTAAATGTTTGTTATCACTTGTGCATTAAATTATGCAATTTATTTAACAAAGTCACCCACTGTATTCAGTTGGAATTGATTAAGAAAGTTGCCTTTTCAAAGAATCTAAATTTTTCCATTAAAGTATTGAATAAGAAAAATAGTTTAAATCAGCATTTTACCTCCTCCTATTGAACATTCTGTAAAAAAAAAAACATTAAAAGGAATAGAAAAATAGTTTACACAAAGCCGAAATGACTATCACTATTCATTATAGATTTAATCATAGAAAAAGTGCAATTGGAGGTCGAAACAAAATTGAACGGATTTTTCTGGCCAGAATATGTTGTAGAAAATGAAAAAATTAAATACTTCAATGGCACTCTTAGGTGAAAGTATTTTTTGATTTTCTTCCTTTTTTAAGTAATTAATATTAAAGCTGAAATTTCGGGAAATCGGCAATAATCGGGAATCAGTAAATTTACGATTGATTCAATTTATCGCGGTAAAGCGTAAAAAACCCGTAAAAAAGCAATGTTAAGAAGGGAATAAAATGGACGGGGTAAACGGGCAAAAAATAAAAGAAATTTGAGAGAATGAGAAAATTGAGAAGAAAAACCCCATTTCTATTTTGAATTAAGGTTTTAAGTAAAAATTTACTGTTTTTGTGTTGGAAAAAAACTAAATTTACGATTGCTGGAACGACTAGGGCGAAAATTTTTTTAGCAAAAAAAAAATCTCATTTGACTATCACTACATTTTCACATACACTTAGCCAAAAAATCACGGAACTGCTGCAATTTTCGAAAAAAACGAATAGGCCAACTCGAGCCGTGGTTTTTGTTCATTTTCAACTAAAATTCCCATTTTTGTAATATTTGTCGTTTTTCTTAAAGGTCTATTAAATTTTTCAAAATTTACACACCAGGATCCTGAGATTTTAACAAAACTAAGAACTATTTGAAAAGACACGGGAGTGTGGAGGTAAATTAGTGCCAAACAAATAATGATAAAGCATTAATTCATATTTGTTAAAAATATGCCAATATTATTTAAAATTTTGCCAACCACCGCAGCCAGAGATTATGACAAACCCTGTGACAAAAAGTGCTAAAGTTATTTTTTGTCAGGGTATAGTACCGATGCTATCATAACGATTCGTTCACAAATTGCACGATATCATTAACACTTTGTCTTTTGTATTTACAGCGGCGATTTCAAAAGGAAAACGTTTTCTCGGGTTTTGGGAATGACAAAGATTGGGTTCTATGGATGACCGCAGTTGCAACAGATTCGGATTTGGCACCGGATAATGGCACAAAGCAAAATGCCAAAAGACAGATAATTAATATCATTTGCTTAAAATGAAGTTTTTTATTAAGCTACCATTAAATGCTTTGTTTGAGAATACCAGAAAGTATAGTGCCATAAAATGGTTGTATTCCTATTATTCCAAATATTTATGGACATAGAAGGATTGTTAAAAAGGACCCAAATTTTTGTGAAATAAGCCTTTTATTCCAAAAAAAAAAAAAAAAAAAAAAAGGTTTAATAAGACTAATGTTATATTTATTGTCAGTTTATGAGCTTATTTCACTAGTAGAATTGAATGATAAAGTGAACAAATCCTAAAATTGCAAGCGTATTTATCGCCAAAAATAATAATATTAAGTGCATCAAAATGTTAATATTAGAAAGAATATGCATATGAGAATTCTTTCTTTTAATATAATATGGATGCACTTTTTGTTTTTGGTTATATTCTCCCCTATATGCATATTCTTTCTATTATATCATATAAATGCTTTTTTGTTTTCGATTTATTCTTGTCAATGCATATTCTTTCTATTATAATATTAAATGCCTTTTTGTTTTCGATTATATTCTTGTCATATTCATATTCTTTCTATAATCATTAAATGCACTTTTGTTTTCGATTATTTCGTCTTTTCAATCATATCTTTTTATTTAATCATAATAAATGCACTTTTTGTTTCCATTATTTCTTGTCATATGCATATTCTTTTTATTAATCATATAAATGCACTTTTTTTTTTTCCATTATATTCTTTCATATGCAATTCTTTCAAATGCATATACGGAGATATAATTATATTAGAAAGATATGCATATTATAATAATAATAATAATTTATCGCCGCCATAAAAGTGCTGGCAAACAAACGATCAAAAAAAGGTCACATTTTAGAGAAAATTGGTGAACAAAAAAAGGAATCAAGTTATGTTTTCAAGGAACGTAGCAATTCATTTGGATTAAGTAATCTCGCTCCCTTAGCAGAAACCTATAGAGCGAGACATTTTACAAAAACACTATCATTTCTTAAATTTGAATTAGATAGAGCAATCCGTTTATTTACTTTAATATTCACAAATAATGTCATGAAAAAGTATAGAAAGAATATGCATATGTATGATGAGAATTACCAAACAAAGAGTGCCCCATATGATGGTATTACAAAGTATATGCATGTGAGGGAATATAATCGAAAAAAAAGTGCATTTATATGATTATAATAGAAAGATATGCATATGACAAGAATATCGAAACAAAAGTGCATTTATATGATTATAATAGAAAGAATATGCATATGGGAACACGTACAAATTCCTGACCATTACCTAAATTACGGTATCCAACTGGTTGTCTCCAATCTCAGCCCTGCTTCTCGATTTATTAATTCTGATCCGTAATTGTTCCTTTGCGAAATTTGTGAATTGAGGAAAATTCGTGAATTTTGGCGATAAAAATTTTGAAATTGTTATTGGAGTTTATCTTTGTCCGTCAATTCGATTTTGATCCAATCACTATTTTGGTTTTCCAAAACTTCTGATTTGGCGCACCCCTATGTAAGAAAATTTGGTGAAAATTTTTCCTCCTGGCTCGACTGAGTAGTTTCGCCAAAATTTTCTTCAACATTGTCCGATTTGGGGATGGAATATGGCGAACCGCATTTGTTCCTTCATTCCGTTTCCGATAATGATTTGTTGTAGGACCAATTAGTTTTGGTAATTCGGTGGGTGAGAATTTTGATTTTGTCCGATCAAGCTGTTTTGTGAACATAAAATGCAAACCATCAATTGGTGCAATTGGAAGGTCCTGTTTCCTTCCTCTCTGAAGCGAATAGTGAGAACTTTGGAATGAAATCTCTTCCTCAACGCTTCCTGGGTGGCGCGCTAAGATATTTTTTCATCAGTCTTCCCAAATTCGATTATTCTACAAAATTGTTGTTCCACCACTGAAAAGGGTCGAGATTTATTTTGACGCGCGGCTCCCTCAAATATTTCTCTAATTGATGAAGCGCATCCATGGTATTCATTTTTCGACTGGATGAGTGTTCAATCCTTGAGAATGTTGAAGATCCGTCTAGAGCACTAAAAGCCGGTTTTGTGCTTGTTTTTAATGGGGATTTGCACCCAAATTATAAGCGGGTTGCTTTCAACGGTAATGAAATGAGCTGTGAGGGCTAAAAAGATAGTCTTTTATTAAATGTCTTATTCAAAACCCGCGTAATGAGTGCGAAAATTTACCTTGAACACCACAAGTGCAGTGTCAAACGACATAATTGTTTTTAGTGGTAAAAGCAAACTTTATGTGAAACTGCGGTTGTGCTTTTCGCATCAGCCTTCTGAAACACAGCTATTTTCGACACGGTAATAAAAAGGCCACCATCAACAACAAAGATATTCCATAATTTGTCGTTCCAATTCATTTGTTTTATCTGAGGTCGTTCCCATTGTGCTTATTAAAGAATTTAGTGTTTTCATTATTTACTTACTAAAGCCTTTGGAATTGGTGTTGTACTGAATTTGGCCTTTTTGATTGGCAAGCCAGATGTGTCCGCTTCATCTGACTCATGTAAAGTTTTTATATAATTATTATTAACAACAGAATAGATAGATCACCCCACTGTTCACTTTTTAAGGACTACTAGTCACCTTTGTCCCTTTCGTTAAATGACATTGTCGGTTGAAGAAACTAGTTAATTTGTCATATTTCTCTTCTTTTTCTGTAAACCACCGTGCCTCATCTTTTCTCTTCAACTCTATAGTGCATTCAATCTCAGATGTGGACGTTCCAATCAGAAACTACAGCCTATACTTGGCTCTATTTCGATATTTTCAAATCATGCTTCACTCTTCTTAATAGTTCTAATCAGATTAATGACGATCTAGATTGATGAAGGTAATCAAACAGAAAGTTACATATATAGCAACATGAGGTGGACGAGTCAAGCAGATCATAAGGTCGTCTGCCAGAACATAAACTATTGAATTGTTTTCTACTTTTCAAAAACACACCCCAACAAAAATTGCGCTTATTGAAGTCCCGAGTCCGGGTGATCCCGCAGATCCTCGAGCATGAATACTTGCGTCCCGAAAACATGCTTCGTCGACTCCTTGGGCATTTTTTTACTGATACAAGTGATCGACTTTTGCGTCTGCACCCGACGGCGAGATTTTGTTCTCTTTTTAATTTAATATGAAATAAATTGGTAGTCTAAAATTTAATTAACAAAACTAAGGACCTCAAAAATAATTTTCTAAGCACACCCATAGACCGATCAACAATTCTGCCGTCAGACATTCCGTGACTTTTAGTTTAAACTAGCAAAATAACACCATCCAGTATGATGAGCGATTTGATAAACAAACAAGTGCGAAACACCATTTAAAGAAAAAGCAATTTTTGGATTGTTGTTAGCATTATGGGTCCGGGTTCGGATGAACATAAACTGAGCTGCAATATGCTTCGGACCAGCGACCCCAAAAATACGGCGCGTGCCGGCGCGTGTGGCAACAATTCTTCAACTTATGCCTTTCACTCCGTGTTCTTCCATATTTCGAGATTTAGGTCGCAGGTTTTTGTTCACCCTCTGCCAAAACGACACTATTGAAAGATAACATAAAAACCACATGAGTAAAATCCTTTCCAACCAAAGGGCCACAAATCGAATATCTAAAACACGTGAGGCGGAGAGTCCAGATAATACATCCACTACTTAAACGTTTGCTTATACATCACCCTTCGGGGAATTTGCAACCGTTAAGTACATACTATCTGTATCCAAACTCCGAGAATAGTGTACATTTGCAGCAAATATAATAAAAAGTGCCACTGCGATGATTCCACTATTACACCCTATAAGCGAATATTGCAATATCTCAAGAAATATAAATCGAAAAACACATATGCCTTTATATTATTAAAATACAAAGAATCGCACACAAAAGTGCATGTTATATGATTTAATAGAACTTATGCAATGACGCTATATCATAACACCAAAAGGCTTTGTGTTATACTAAAGAATCATTATGACAAGAATATAATCGAAAACAAAAAGTGCTTTATTAGATTATTATAGAAGTATGCATATGACCAAGAATATAATCGGAAAAACAAAAAGTGCATTTAGATTACAGCAAAGAAATGCACTATGCAAGGATAAATCGATAACAAAAACGTGCATTTATTATGATTATAATAGAAGGAATGCATATGACAAGAATAATCGAAAACACAAAGTGCATTTATACTGATTATAATAGCAAGAATAGTGCATATGACAAGAATATAATCGGAAAACAAAAAGTGCATTTATGCATTATTAAATAAGAAGAAATGCATATGACACAGAATATATCGGAAAACAAAAAGTGCATTGTATTGATTATATAGAAAGAAATGCATTGACAAAATATAATCGAAAACAAAAAGTGCCATGTATACATTAGAATAGAAAGAAAATGCATATGACCAAGAATTATACATCGAAAATAAAAAAGTGACATTTATATGATTATCATAGAGAATATGCATATGACAAGAATTAAAGGAAAACAAATAAGTAAGACATTTATAATTATTATAAAAGAAAAAATATGCTATGAGAAGAAATATAAGGGAAAACAAAAAGTGCATCATATGATATATAAAAGAAAGAATATGCATATGACAGCAATTATAATCGAAAACAAAAGGCATTTATATGTTAAATAGAACGACTAGGCCATATGAGAGAATTAATTTACGAACACAACAATCTGATTTCATCTTAATACATAAAGACTTTACTGAACAGATATTGCAATATGGACAAGAATAATATTTCGAAATAACAAAAAGTGCATACATGAATATAGAGACTAGCAAATGACAAGAATTACGAAAAAACAAAAAAGTGCACTTGGCCCATATGAATTTACCATCATTAGACCGAAGAAATGCATCCACATTGACAAGAATATAATCCGGGAAAACTAAAATCAGGTGCATCTTATAATCTAATTATCATAGAAAGATATGATATGACAACGAACTATAAATCCAGTAAAACAATCAAGAGTTGCATATTAATCATTGAATCTAGTTAATAGAAGAAATCATATGGCTACAAGAATATAAAACAGTTCATTGGATTTTAGACAAATAGAAAGATAGGACCAATTAATAAAAGTGATTTAAATAGAAACTAGAGATGGCTATGACAAGAATATCGAGAAAACATAAACAAGTGTCTTGCACTATGATTAAATATGAAAGAATACTGCATTGAGAAGAAATATATTGGGAACTAACAAAAACGTGCCACATTCAGATTACAACTATCCACACACTCTTAGTAGAACTATTTATCAGAACACCAACAGTCACCTGATTTACATTAATTGAGAATTTTAATTGAGACCAGAATATAACTGGCGACAACACAAAGATCAATATGCATTCATATAATAAGAAAGAATATGCATTACTGACAGCACAATCAGATATATCTCGAAAACAAAAAGGCCATTAATGATGATATATTTTTGAAATACATGAGAGACATATATCAAAAAAGTCAATAAATGCTATTAATCCGAAAGCATAAGTTCATATGCACAAGGAATAATTAATGGAAAACAAAAGTGCATTATATACCTTATTAGAAGATACAAGACAAGATATAATGGAAAACAAAAAAGTGCCATTCCATTATTATGCTATAATCAAGAAAAGCATATGCATATGAGCAAGATATAAGGAAAACAAAAGGCACTTCATTTATGATTATATATAGAAAGAAATATGCATATGAAAGAATAGATACATCGAAAACAAACAAGTGCGTTTTTATAAATAAATAGAAAGCTATGCATATGAGAAGATTATATACGAAAACTCAAAAGCCTCGATTTAATACTAATTATAATAATAAAGGGAATATGCATATATGAGATAGTACATCACTACATCTGAAAAACAATAACAGTGCAGTTTAGATGATATCTCTAATAGAAAGAAATGCAGATACACAGAAATATTGGAATCGAACAATCGCATATGCTTTAATGCAGTACGCTTACAGAATATACTGCGAAACACAAAGTGCTCCATTATGTGATACTATAAAAAAAGATAAGACATATCGACATAGGACCATATAATCGAACAAAAAGTTGCTTTATAATGTTTATATAGATATTGAGACTATTCATATGAAGCAAGGAATATATACTCCGCGAAACACACTAAAGTGTGCATTTATTCGTAATGTTATATTAGAAAGAACTATGCATATGAAAGAAATAATGAAAACAAAATTGCACCATATGATATTAAAAGACAAGACATGCATATTAGAAGAAATAATCGAAACACAAAAGTGCTTTAATATATTATAAATAGAAAGAAATGACCTATGACAAGAATATAATCGAAACCAAAAGTGCATTTATTGATATATTACGAAAGAATATGCTATGACAGAAATAATGGAAAACACAAACAGTGAATTTATATTTCTTATCATAGAAGAATATGCTACTGAGAAGACTATATGAAAACAAAAAAGGCATCCATATGATTATATAAAAGAAGAATATGCCATATGGCCAAGAATATAATCGAAAACAAAACGGTGAAATCAATTTAATATGATTATAGAAAAGAATTATGAATATGAGAAGAATTATCGAAAACAAAGTGAATTTATATATTATAATAGAAAGAATGATTCATATGAGAAGAATATATGAAACAAAAGTGCATCCACTATTATTATAATATTGGATGATTCTATGAGGTGAATATAATCGAAAATAAGTATAGTATGCATATCGGAGGGGAATATATCGAAAACAAAAGTGCATCCATATTTTATAATATGTATGCATCGTGATGGTGAATATATCGTAAGAATAATAAGTATGCTAGAAGGGGAATATAACTCGAAAAAAAAGTGCATTATAAATTTACTTATAATAAAAGAATATGCATATTATCAGAGGAATATAATCGAAAACAAAAAGTGCATCATATGAAATATAATAATAACTATAACTGCACTTTTTATTTTCTTTTCGCATTATCTTTCAAGTATAATCATATTAATTCACTTTTTTTTATTATATTCGTCTCATTTGCATAGTTTTTCTATTAATCATAAATTAATCAGGTTTTTGGTAATACCAGGCAGGAATGGGTTTCCATGTTTTTGGGCGGAATTCCGATTTTCCGTTTGTTCAAATCAGAGATCGTGCCATACCCTGCTATATACATGGCATTTTAGCACTTATTAAAATTGAACATTAGTTGGTCTATTTTTTATTAAAAATAAAATTGATTGGTTGTAAATTTTATAACCTTTTTAAGTCTGAATATGAGATAATACTTTTCACATAATGTCTAACAATTTTGGATATACGAAAGTTGGTTGAGGGGCAAATTTTGATATACTCCGTATCTTAGGGGGCATTTAGAAAATTCATAGGGTGCTCTTGTTTTATTTTGTGTGGCTTTTCTTATGAATTTTACTTAGGGTTCGAAAATCTGCACCCAATGGCGAAAAGGCACAATGGGCCAAAATAGGCTTTTAAAGAGGAATACAGGGTCTTTCCGAATATAAGAGAAACAAGGGAAAATCGGCGACAAACACACAAATTTGGGGTTTATCTCTGGATTTGTACGTTCCGGCCAAACAAAATTATGTGTTTTGTCGTCTAAATGTATCGTTTTGTCGTTTGTTTTTATGTTGAAGGCACCAGAAAACTCAAAAAAAAAAAATTGTGGTTTTTCATGCTTACACTGAGAACCTATCAAGTGCACAAATTTTCGTCATTTAACTAAACAATAGTCATCTGATGATATTATACCTAAATGGTTTATGGCATCTTTTTCTGCCAAGCTGACACAGCGTCAAAAACTTTGCCTGTGCTGGCCAAACCCCAAGAGGATTCGGAAGTCAAGAAATATGCAATTTGTGGCGAACTCTTAATGATAGCACCGGTACTGATCCTTCCTATTTTATTTAATCCCAATTAACTATGGAATATAATTTATGCATTTAATTAACTAATATAAGTTTAGAACCGACTAGGGTTGGTCCAGCACTGCTCCTGCCCCGGCGATCGCGTCCTCTCCCAATGGCAAAGTAGGCTCTAAGATGGTCTAAATATTGCTGATTCGTTTTTTCATCAATTTCACCATAGATCCTTTTTTCTCTCCTGTTTTACGGTTCCTCAATAAGCGATGGCTTAACAGCATCCGATGGAGTCAGCATCAGTTACCACCTGCACTAACGTAGCCTTCCTCCACCACTATTGGCCGCGGGCACGACCTTTCCGAGGGGGTCTAGCACTATCGCTTTGGCGCGGCTCTATGAAAATCCGACACTGGAAAATCGACTCAAGCGAAAATCCGACACCACCGGAAAATCCGACTCAGGGATATCCGACACTGGAAAATCCGACCTAACTAAGATTTTTGTAAAAGAATTATAATTTTAACAATAATTTAATTGATTTAATACCAAATAGTGAAATTAAATCAATTTAAGCGCAGACGTCGTCGCAAACGAGCGGGGCCAGGGTGGTTGAAGGGCAAAACATTATATGGTATCGCCCTAATAGCTGTGCTTATTATGGTGGCAATATTGTTATTGATTATTTGCAAATCTTCGCCAAGCGGCTCAAGTGTAAAGCGCTGGTGTAACTGGCATAAAGGAACACAAACATCGAATACCAACAGTGGTATGTAACAAGGATGGCGACGATTTCAAATTTGAAAAATCGGAAATCGGAAAACCGGAATTCCGATGCCCAAATTTTTTTCGGAAGTCGGAATTCCGATGCCCTAATTTTTTTCGGAAATCGGAATTCCGGTCCAAAAAACATCGGAAATCGGAATTCCGATGCCCTAATTTTTTTCGGAAATCGGAATTCCGGTCCAAAAATCATCGGAAATCGTAAAATCGGAAATCGGAAATTTTTTTTCTACAAAATTACTAATTTTTTTTATAAATTTTTTTTGACCAAAAACTTGTAATTTTTCGAAAATTTTTATTTATTTTAGAGAAAATTAATTCCGATTTTTTTCCGATTTTTCCTCAAAAATATAGCTCGGAATTCCGATGCCCAAAATTTTTTTCGGAAATCGGAATTCCGATCCCAAAAACATCGGAAATCGGAATCGGAAATCGTCGCCATCCCTGGTATGCAAATAAATTGAAAGATAAATAAATGTATGAAGAAAAATCTGTTTATACGGACCAAAAAATTTAGAAACAGCAGCAGCAGGGCGCCCAACAGTGTGAGGATAGAAGAGATGACTGATGATTTGAGCGGTGGAAATTCCGCATTTTCTAAATTCAATAGTTTTGTTGGACTTTTCTAACCAATGCAAGCAAATCCGACTCCCTCTTTCCCTCCACCCCGGGTCGGGGTCGGTTCGCCGCGGACAGTTCGCCGCCAGACCTGTTCAGGACTTGGTAACTTTTTTGTGTGTGTACCAAATTTTACAACTTTGGTATGATTTGAAAGCTTTAAGTGTTTCGAAGGTGTGAATTAGCTATTTGTAAGGGATCGAGAACTTGAATAACGCAAAAAAGTCTGAATTTTGGTGTATTTTGGTTATTAACTTTTTTATAATTGGGTAATTTTTTTCAATGTTTGGAGGGTTAATAGAGCTTCTAAGGAGTTTTCGAAAACCACTAAGTTTATGCCTAAGAAAAAAGTTATGGCATCCGAAAGTTGGCTGGAGGCGAACTGTCCGCGGCGAACCGGGCGGTTCCCCTCCGCCCGGCAATACAACAAAAAAAAGTTTCCCCCCCCCTTTGCTGTTCTTATGTATTTAGCATTTATGTAGTCAAGACCTCCTTTTTCTTTCTTTTCTTTTTTTGTATTTCATCATAATTCGGCCCTCGATATTTTTTGGTAGCAAATGGTTTTTGTTTTTAAAAGACTGGCTATATTTTTCCCCAATGAATTTGCTTTTTAAAATTAATTTAAACAAATTTTTTACTTTTCTTTTTATTAAATTATGTGCTTTTCCATGGTTCATTTTGACTTTATTCTTCCCTTTTATGTTTCGTTTTGTAACAATGTTCTTCTTTTTTCATTTATTAGGCTCAGGGTGACCATCTCGAAAGTCCAAAATGGTGGCGCCGGGATTAAAAATGGTGGCAAAATTTTGAAAAAAGGTGGCAAAAAGGTGGCACGTAATTTTAAGCGTCAAAATCGTTCAAATATGCATACAAATTTCAAGTGTTATGTTTTTTCAGTTGCATTTTGCCTTATTTTTTTGCCATGATCTCAAAAAAGCTAAAATTATGCTAAGGTGAGCCGGCGGTGCCGATAGGCGCCGCCGGTAAATTTTTTAAAATTTGGTTAAGATTTATTAACAGAAGAAGCCCCAAAAATGTTTAATTTTTGAGGATTTGAGAGCCTATTTTTCAGAATAGTTACAAATTTTTAAGATAAATTATGAAAAAATTCAAAGAAATGCTGTCCGGTGTTGCCGATAGGCGCCACCGGAGAAATTTTTGAAAAAGTAAATAAAATTTATAGAAAAAACTGTGTAAAAAAAGATCAATTTTTGACATTTTTCGTTAGAAAATTGAAAAAAACAAAGAATAATCAAAAATTTGGCATTTTGTATAAGAAATTTAAATAATCTACAATATTCCAAAAAGGTGGCAAATGGTGGCAATTCCAAAAAAGGTGGCAAAAACGGTGGCAAGACCCCCAAAAAGGTGGCAAATGCCACCGAAATGTGATAAAATGGTCACCCTGATTAGGCTGTTAGATAAAGCATTTTAAAAATTCTCAATTAACTAAACAAACACTTCTTTCTGTCTAATAAGACATTTGGGACAACACCTTAAATCGCGCACTAATGAGAAAATTTTCATTTAAAAAAGTAATCTACAAAGGAATAAGCAATTTTATAGAGTAGGCCAATCGTCCATTTCCCGCTGAGGAATAGGCCATTCGTCCTGGCGCCGGTACTGATAGACGCCGCCAGAAAAAACTATAATTGTTTTTTAGCTTTTAAATTAAAATGCAAAATTTTTTGAATGGTAAGTGGGGATAAATTGCATAAATTCGCTGCGGGAAAAAAATGGAAAATGCTAATGAAATTTGTTGGAAAATTTCATACTTTTTAAAATCAACTTTAAGAATCAAATCACTCCAGTTAAGGGGAATATTTTTAAAAACAAATAATTTATTGGGATTATTCTTAAATTGCTTTGACATTTTTTTTGATTTTTGCTAAAATTATGATTACAAACTTAAGAAAAGCACATAAACTTAATTTTGAAGGTTTTTTGACTAACCCTGGTACCTTGCGTTTTTGCTCATAAAAAAATAAATAAAAAAAATAAAATTTCGGCTAAATTAGGTAAATAAATTTTTCGGCTAATATTAAAATTGGGGCCAAACAAGTTGAAAACCATATCTCTTAGAAAAAGAGTAAATTTTCAGATTTAGTAAAATTTCATAAAATTTAACTCCAAAACACCTCACTGTTTAAAAAAGATTTCTATAGCAATCATATCCTTTTGTTAATTGATAAGATTTGTAACAGATTTTCCCAAAAAAGAGGTGTTTTTTAAAAAAGGCCAAGTCTTTCTTAGCAGGAAAATTCCAACTACCAACCAATATTTTGGCTTATTGCAACTGTGGTTTGTCCTCCTTTTCTATTTTTTAAAATTTTCAATATCTTTAATATATTTCGCTTCTTGGAATTTTTGTGCATAAAGACACTGAATTTTCCAATTTTTAACATCTATTATCGTGGATTGTCCGGGAGCCAGTCACTGCTGCCGATAGGCGCCACCTAGGGAAAATTTTCAAATCTTAGTGTATTCTAATAACAGATTTTTCACCATAAATGCCAATGTAAATTTAGGTCTGATTTGTCAATGAAATGTAGCCTTAAACGATCCTCTTAAAAAACAGCACTGACCCCAAAAGTCATCTAAATGATGATAAATAGAGCTAGGATTTTTCGTGGTGCGACATTTGGGGATTTGACATTTGGGGACCCGACATTTGGGGACCGACATTTGGGGACCCGACACTTAGGGAACCCGACATTTAGGGACCCGACACTTAGGGAACCCGACATTTGGGGACCCGACATTTGGGGACAACCCCGACATTTGGGGACCCGACATTTAGGGACCCGACATTTGGGGACACGTTTAATTTAAAAAAATAAAACATAAAAAATGTTAAATTAAACACAATAAAGGGACAAAATGTGATTTTTATTCATTTTTGTGCCTTTCCCACGGGCCAACGGGATTAATTGCAGTACTAATCAATATTTGGGTCCTCCCAATTTTCAAAATCGTTTCGCATCAGACGGTATTGCAATGATCTAAGATGTGTAAGAGTTTCATCATCGTTTGGATTTTCAATCACATCAAATCCCTCAACTAAATTTCGAATTGCCAAGTCTGTCTCTGTAAATTTTTTTTCGTTCACGATATTCCTTGTGTTGGGTCCAATTCAAACTGACGTAACTTATCGGCCGCAATTCTTTATTAAATAATTATTTAATAAATATTATTTAAATTTAACCTTCCAACATAATCAAAAATTGTAAGCGGATGTCTACCATTTTCTAGAGGTACAATTGCTAACTCTTCAGCATTTGTCTAAGCAAATTAAATGCCGGTTGAAATTGTATTTCTTGACGATACGAAAGAGCTGCAATTTTGCTTGCTTTGGCATTTGAGCTAATTCGCTCTCAGTTACGAAATTAAAAGTCAAAATTAAAAATGTTTTTTCAGTCGAAGAACGATATGGCGAGCTTCTAAAAGATTTTTTTCCTTTGCGCTTCTTGCTTGATGATTATGCTTTTACAGTATCGGCAAAGGACTACACTCCGGAACATTTTTTTAGCATTGTTTCAAAACAAATGGACAGCCAAACCGATGAAATTTGCATAAAATGTATTTTTTGGTTTTGAATTTAAATTGAAATTTAATTAAGCAAAAAGTGGCAAAACGCAAAATCAAAAATTCAAAGTCAGACATGGGCATTCTGATGCTTTATGCAGTGAAAGGCGACGAGCCATTATAATTGTTTGGATGCCCTTGAAATTGACCCAAATATTGATTAGTACTGCAATTAATCCCGTTGGCGCGTGGGAAAGGCACAAAAATAAATAAAAATCACATTTTTTGTTCATTTATTGTGTTTAAGTTATCATTTTTTCTGTTTTATTTTTTTTTAAATTAACGTGTCCCTAAATGTCGGGTCCCTAAATGTCGGGTCCCCAAATGTCGGGGTTGTCCCCAAATGTCGGGTCCCCAAATGTCGGGTTCCCTAAGTGTCGGGTCCCTAAATGTCGGGTTCCCTAAGTGTCGGGTCCCCAAATGTCGGTCCCCAAATGTCGGGTCCCCAAATGTCAAATCCCCAAATGTCGGGTAGCCAGGATTTTTAGTTGCTAAAAATCTTGAAATAGTTAACGAAAATAGTTGCCAAAAAAGTGCAAAATAGGTGCTAAAAATGCCCAAAAAATAGCTTTAATTTATAGATTGAACAAAAAGGTAGTTAACAAAATAGGGAAAATATGGTTCATAGGGCCCAGACTCCAAATCGAACAAATTATATACCAATCGACTCCTCTCGGTCTGTAAAGTAAGAATCCGCAAAAAAAAATTGGCGGAAACCATTCCCTGAAGAGTTACAGACCCGGTACTGAAATGGCAAAATGGCTTGGGACTCAACCGTCCAACTTGTAAAAATGCAAGGATATGAAAAATTATTTACATTATTAGACGTCTCGTTGTCTCTAATTCACGGACCCGGAAGAATTTTTAGACGGAAAGCCCGTGGGACAGAGTTATGGTCCCGGGACTGAAATGGCGAATAAGAGCAATTGGTGTTTTGTGGCCAAGACGCCGCACACTCGACTACGGCGGCCAGTAGGTGGGGCGCCGCTCGCTCGCTCCGGGTTGCTCGCGCCTGAGGTCGGGCCTTCGGCCCGACCTTAACCAGGCGCTCGCAACCCTCCGCTCGCTCGGGCGCCCCACTACTTGCTCCGTCTCCGCATGCTCGCCATTGGCGGGCCGCTCCGCGGCCTTAAAGTGCTTTTCAATTTGTCCATTTCAGTCCCGTAGCTATAACTCTGCCCAATGTGTTTTTCGCCTTAAAATACTTTCGAGTCCGTGCATTACAGACAATAAGACGTCAAATAATGTAAATAATTTTTCATATCCTTGCATTTTTACAAGTTGGACGGTTGAGTCCCAAGCCATTTTGCCATTTCAGTACCGGGTCTGTAACTCTTCAGGGAATGGTTTCCGCCAATTTTTTTTTGCGGATTCTTACTTTACAGACCGAGAGGAGTCGATTGGTATATAATTTGTTCGATTTGGAGTCTGGGCCCTATGAACCATATTTACCCAAAATAGATAGAGATTTATGACGAAACCAATTCTGACTAAATCTCTTACTGACGAAATCAACCACTGACAAAATCACTATATGATTTTACTTGTTTTATATGAATACCTTTCGAATATAATCGGTACCGTTTTTACCGTTACTATTAGCTGTATATTTAACTGCGGTCTTTGGGAGTGAGTTTTTGGGTGAAAATACTGGAGACGTTTTTTAGCTTATGTGACTGAAATTTCCCGCTTTTTTAAGATATCATTTAAATAATTTATGAGAGAAAATGTATAATGGGAAAAGAGTCAGGCGGGGCTAATGACTTTTGCGGACGGACATTTGCGGACGAAATATAAGTAAATGTTTTTAAACAGATTAATTTTTCTTCTAAAAGAGGAGGAACGAGTTGCACAAACTAATTATGCTTTTTAAACCGGAAGCGACCGTACCTGATGATGTCCCATTCTTTGTTTTTATTTATACAAAAATTTCTTATATTCCATCCGTCCGTCCGCAAATGTCTGCCCGCAAATGTCAATCCGCAAATGTCAGGACGCGTCAGGTGGTGCCGATAGGCACCTCCGTGGAAAAGATTTAAAATTCAAAATGAATTTTAAGGAAAATTTGTCTAAAATATGTAGTTTTAAGATTATGCTTTTTTAGAATGCATCAATGAACTTAAATTTAAAGATATATATAAAAGATGGAGAATAAAAACTTATAAATATAGAAGAAAATCAAAAAAGGGTCATTTTAGCGTAGTGCAACATTTGCGGATCGACATTTGCGCTTTGGTCACAACTTTTGAAAAACTTAATACAATGTTTTCAATTTTAGGAAGCTAATAGAAACAAGTAAGAGCTATCGGAAGATACCAAGATTACTCAATTTGGGTGCCTCTGCGTAAAGATGATGAAGCTGACCAAAGTTGAGGCATTAAGAAATTTCTGTAAATAGCAAAAAGAGTTGGTAAAAAAACTTGAACAATAGGGTCGAACTCGATCAGGGGATTTCAAGGGATTTTAGGACCTTTAGTCCGGGTGTTTTAAACAAGATGGGACTTTTAAAAAGGGTTTTTTATAGGTAAAAACCCCATATCCAGCAAATGCAAACCCGAATTCTGATACCGAATTTTTCCACATGTTTTTGACAGCAATCAAATACATTAATTTCTTGTCATTTTTAAGCAGGAATTGAAGAAAAATTATTAAAATCTTCACTTGGGGTAAAATCAACATTTGAAAAAAAAATGTAAAAAGGCGGTAAAAGAAGTAAATTATTTTTGAAAACATTTGAAGGGACGGAGGACGGCGCTACCGATAGACGCCGCCGTGGAACATTTTGAAAAGTTCGATGTATTTCTGTAATACATTTGCACAAAAACTGACCGATTGTTTAGGATTTTTATTTTTCAAAACACCACAAAAGACCTAATTGGAAAATATGGATCTGGTTTATGACTGGATTATAAATTATAAAATGAGTATTTTTAGCGAAAAATATTAAATATTTGAAGAAAAAATTGGAATAATATGCCAAATTTTCTTAATTTTTCAAAAAACATGCCCATTTTTCGCGGTCCATATCATTTGAGTGCCGGCGTTTGAGTGCCGACGGATGAGTTTCAAGAAAAAAACGAGAAAAATGCAAAAATCATATTTATATTTTATTTTTCCGATAATTCATACATCAATCATCATTTTGATAAAAAAAAAAACATCAATTATTTACTCTGTATTTTTACGGAACGGGACGGTAAAGGGACGGTTCATTGCCACCAACTTTAGAACCTCATAACCTTTTTCTAAATTGATCAAATTCTACAATTTTGGTGTCATTCGAAAGACCAACAAAAGCTCTATTAGTTCTTTATAATTCAAAAAAAAAATACTGTTCTATAAAAAAGTTACAACCCAAAAGTGATAAAAATCCTGACTTTTTCTGACTTTTTTGCAAATGTCAACTTAAATCTTTTTGGCCATTTATTATATCGCTTAACAATGTCTAAATGAAAGCTTCACAATACTTAGAAGATTCGAACGGTATCAAAATTGTAGAATTTGATCAAGTTAGAAAAGTTGTGAGGTTCTAAAGTTGATGGAAATGAAACGGCTGGCAATTAACCGCCCCCTACCTGTATTTATTAGATAAAGTTATTAATTAATCATTTTTTGGTAGGTAATCGAGCAGCCTCAAAGAAACAGAAATACCAGACAGTTGATCGCCGAATTCTGATTCTTGTTCAGCGTTATCTCACACAAGTTCGGCAAAATGCGGTGGTGCCAATTCAAAATGATCACCAGTACTTTGCAACCCCTCGCCCCAATCACAATATGTTATTGAATTTCTCCGTGGAATGTCTTACCATTATGAAATGAACCCTTGATTATTTAATGTTATTGATTTAAACCAGAAATAAGAGTAATTTTTTATTTTTATTTTACGTTCTTAAAATTTTTTACTGAATTTTTTAAAATTTTTACTTGTAATTTTTCGGCACTGAAATGATCGGTTTTCTATGGGCACTCAAACGTCGGCACTCAAATGACCGCGCACTCAAATGACCGCGCACTCAAATGACCGCGCACTCAACCGTCGGCACTCATCCGTCGGCACTCAAAGGTCGGCACTCAAACGTCGGCACTCAAATGACCCGGCCCGCATTTTTCGTGTTTTTAGCTAAAAACCACAAAAATACTCAAATTTCTAAAAAACTCACCAAAATACTCAAATACGCATTTCCAAAAAATAAATACTCATCGACATTTCAAAAAACCACAAAATGAGTATAAAAATACTCATATATGGCAGCCCTGCATTATTGAGTAATGACAATTTATTTTATTCATATATCTGCAAGGGATATCAAATCAAAACAAAACAAAAAAATAATTCATTCTTTCTTTTCTCTATTCTTCATTCCATCCAACTCCATGGTGAGTCAACAGAATGACTAAAAATTAGGGATGTGCAAGAAATGATTTTTACCGGGAATCGAGAACCGAGACCGAGACCGGGAAATGACCCCGTGAACCGAGACCGGGAAATGACCCCGGGAACCGAGACCGAGACCGAGACCCCAAAAAACCCGGGAAATTTCCCGAGTCGGGAACCGGGAACCGGGAAATTTTTAACAAAATGCAAAATTTTGTCTAAATTTGTATTATTTTTTTGAACAAAAGCAATTATATGATTCTCTAAAATTAACAGCAAGATGCATGGTCTTCTGAAATATATATTGCTTGCGAATTATGTACATATTTCCGTCAGATTTTTTGGATAAATTGGACTTTGAGACAGTAGATGAAAATTTTCAAAATATGAATGTATTTTATTTAGTATCAAATATTGACAAAAAAGGACTAATTTTTGGATTTTAGGGGTAAAGTTTGAGAAAACCTATGTGAACGGAGGTTTGGTGTTGCCGATAGGCTCGACCTGGGAAATTTTTGAAAAATATATGAATTTGTTAAAATTTGCTAAAAAAAATTAGTAAATTTGAGTCCTTTAGATTCAAAAAGATTTATTCGTGCGGTGGTGCCGATGGGCGCCGCCGGAAACTTTTTTCAGAATTTGGTTAAATCATTAACAGATTTGGACCTAAAAAAGTCAAATTTTAGTCTATTTTTTCAACATTTTAAGAAGCGAGGGTCCGGCATCCTTAAAATTTTGAAAATCATTACTAACAATAAATTTTGCTTCACCAGAAAAAAATCAATTTTTCTGAATCAAAATGAAATCCCGATCGTGCCTTCAATTCTTTTTTTGCCATTTTGGAGCCGTTTTTTAAACGAATCTTTATAAGGTAAAATATAAGATCTTTAAAATAAAAAACAATTTCAATCATCAAAATTGAAACGAAAAATTAAAATTTTGGTAGGGAATTCCTCTAATTTGCCAGATTTGTTAGCAGATATAGACGAAAAAAAGGTCAATTTTTGGGAATTTTTAAGATTATTTTGAAGAAATCCAGAAATAATTTGGCATATCATACTTGCAAAGTAAAAATACTCAGGAAATCATCATGTGTCTGTCTGTCTGTCTTTGACCCCAAAGCCATCTTTAACAGTGCAAAAATTTCCCGGTTTCCGAGAAACAAAACCCGAGAACCGAGACCGAGACACGAAAAACCCGGGAAATTTCCCGAGTCGGGAACCGAGAACCGAGAGTCTCGCACATCCCTACTAAAAATTAAAAATTTAAACAAATGAGAACAAAAAACAATAATTTCCCATTAAATTTTATGCACATAACATCGCAAAATATGTGCATTAAATATGCACCAAAAATGAAAAATATGCACAAATTTTTCTAAAACCAAGCTACGAGGATTCTAAGACACCCTTTTTATTTTCTTGAAATTTTTTTAATTTTGTATTTTTATAAAAAAAAAATAGTCGACATGGTGCTAACCCTGAATTATGAGTCACACTTTTGTATTTTTTTAATAGATGGTACTCAAATGGCGTTAAAAATAAGAAAATGCCAAAAATATGCACATAAAATATTTCAAGCCCATGCCAGTTCAGGAAAATATGCAAATGTATCTACCCCTAATTATTACCAATACGTCAGACTAAAGGCAACATACCAGCAATTTCCACTCGTTTGTCACATTGTCCACAGCAAATTGACTGAAATGATAAAACGGTATGAAAGGTGCCCCAACATTTGCGCTTATCTCTATAATTGGTTTCAAATTGCATTGCCTTGATCCAAAATGCCATAAAAGGATTAATAATGGAGAAAAAAACATTTTTGAATCTTTAGCTAATTCATTGAGGTGTTTTCATAATTAATACTTTTTTTTTTCAAAAATCTTCAATAACGCAATTCTCGGTCAAAATTCATATATTAGCCTCTATCAAACCTTTTTAAAGCATTTGGGATTAAAGCAACATAAATTTAAAGACATTTTGGACATAACCGAAAAGTCGGGCCGCAATTGTTGGGGCCGCAAAAGTCGGGACACAGTATGAAAACTGGTCATTGAATTTACCCTTTTGAGGGGAACCGCCCGGTTCGCCGCGGACAGTTCGCCGCGTACGGTTCGCCGCCGATTTTTTCGCCGCCGACTTTTTCGCCGCGGGACGTTTCGCCGCGGCCACTTCGACGCGCCCAGTTCGTCGCCCAGCATAAAATAACCTTTTCGCCGCCGTATCCAAATTTTTTTTCTTAATTTTATGCATTTAAACTTGGTAACTAAGGAAGCCCAAGGCACAGAAACACCAACCTTAGTATTGGCACATAATTATGCACGCAATTCCATGCATTAAACTACCAAAGGGCCAAAACTTGGCCAAGATTTAATTAAAAAATAAGTTTGATGGACCCTCGCAACAACTTGACACTAAATACTTAGAGTAATTTCAATAAAACAGTATTTTATGGCGAATTTTAGGCATTTTTGACCAAAAAACGCTTGGCGCGGCGAAACGTCACGCGGCGAAAAAGTCGGCGGCGAAAAAACCGGCGTCGAAAAACCCGCGGCGAACCGTACGCGGCGAACTGTCCGCGGCGAACCGACCCGGACCCCTTTTGAGTGCATCCATTGGAACAACATTTTCTCCCCAACAAAATTTGAGCACTTTCGGTTGGCCATCCGCGCGCGGCGTGTGCAACCATTTGCACATCGCTTGGCCATCGGATAATCCTTTGCTGAAAATCAGGTGTAAGGCAGCACATTTTGATGACTGCGGAGGCATTCAGCAGAGGCCAAATGGTAGTGGCAAAATTGCACCAATTTTTCTTCGAATGAACGCTTAAAGAGAGATCCGACTCGAAAAGAGGACCAATGCGGTGGAGAAAGGCAATGGCATCGGAATTGAATGCCCTATGAAAGAAATGGTTGATATGTATAAAATAATTTTTATTTAAAATCAATGATACCCACCAAAAGCCGACATATGAGAAGCCGACTATTCAATTGGGCAAAGGTTTTTGCGGAAATGGCAATTTTTGCTCTGCTTTAGAGCTAGCGCCATTCACTTTGACAATATTTTTTGAACAAATTTTCAATACTCCGAGTGTCCATTTTCTGTATTTGAAATGTGTGTCCACCAATGTGTGATGCCAGAAGGAAGCGGAGTGTGGGAGAAAGTGTCGAGTCCCACCGGGCGCGTAACCTTTTACGTTCTACAAATGTGTCGAATCGGTGGGAGACCAACGCCAATTGCAAGCCGACTTTGGCAGGTGACAACAAATGGAACACATCGAAATAAATGTCAGCGCAAATGCTACTAAAAAACAGTCAAAAATTTGGGCATGCATAACCGGGTTAAAATGTATATAGATGGATGGCTTTTCCAAAGATTGAATTTATGGCAAAAAAAAACCAAAAATAAGTAAAATTTTCGGGTTCGGGATTCGCAATCCTAACTTTTTGCTGGCACTACATACAGGATTCTCAGATGTGAGGTGACAAAAAAGCTCAAAAATGGAATTTTTGTCACTAAAATTGTTAAGTCACTATTTTAGGGTTTCGTCACTATATTAGGGTTTTTTTCGACCTTCTTCGAAGAAAATCAAAAATTTCACAAAGGCATTGAAAATTAATTTTAACTTAATTTTGACGTTTTGCCTAAATTTATCAAAAAAACTGCATACAAAAATAACGCCCGAAAAATTGCATTTTAAACTCATAAAATCAAAGATGTCTGGCTTGAGAAAAATTTACATTAAGTCAAGTAGTTTAAAATTTGTTTCAACTGAAGCGATATCAGGCCTAAATGAGAGCAGCCCCTAATTTATTTATACATACCTCCAACATAAAATGTTTTATAATTTGTGCCAAAATTCAAAAAAGGTACCCAAGAAATAATGAAAGAGAATAAAATATTGCTAGGAAAATTTGGTTTCCCGGATCCTGAACCGGATTTTCGACCTGCAAAATTTTTCCGTCGGACCCGGAACCGGATTTTTATTTTACAAAATTTTCCGGTGGGATTTTTTCTTGTGGGATAGCTTTGTTCAAGAAAACCAAAAATTCCGCGTTTTCGGGAGAGAGGCTGGATCGCCTGTAGTCATAGACATCAGGGATGTGCCGAATCGGAATCGGAATTAATCGGGTTTTTGACCATAATCGGAATCGGATAATCGTTTCGTGTAATTTCTTAACAAACAATACTTTTACCATAGGTTTCTTCGAGATTTAACTTAAAAATTCTCAAAAACGGAGTTTTTGGCCATAATCGGAATCGGATTTTGTCCGGCTCGGCACATCCCTGATAGACATCTCTTGCAACGCTGAACAATTCCTCGCTGGCCACACTTGTTGCAGGTGACGTAAGGTATCGAGCTGCCAACTTTGCTAGTCGCGGGATTTTATTTTCGTCGATATTCCACCATTCCAGTGGATCCGAGCGCTGTGGAGCAGGGGTGGGACGCGGACCGCGTATCGCGTCCGCGATTCGCGTATCGCAGCGTTTTTTTTTCGCGTTTCGCGTATCGCGATACGCGGCAAATTTCATCCGCGACCGCGGGATTTTTGACTTATAATTTTTTAAAACGATTTGCTTAATATTATTTTAGTGATTTATTTGGCCCAAATTTCGTCTGCCTTCTATCTTTTTTCAACTTTTCTTTTTTCAAATTAAGATTATAATGCCAGCTGAAAAGGATTCAATTTGGTTTTATTTTGATAAAATTGTCAATTCAACTTTCGCTAAATGTAATTTGTGCAATTATAAAGCTGACACTGGACCAAAAAGGCGAACTTCTGATTTGAAGCGCCATCTAAGACTGAAGCACACTGAGCTATTTAAGCAAAAAGATGAAGCATTGAAAAAAAAGAAGGAGAAAATTGCCAAATTAGACAGTTCTCAACCGAAGTTGGTTTTTGTCAATGAAAATGAGGAATGCTTACCCGAAAAAGGTGGTAAAATCAATGCACTTTTAATTAAATTAAAAAAAAAACCAGGTCCAGGTCCAAAAGCCAGAATTCAGTACGACACCAATTAAAAAGGCCTTTAGTAAGTAAACACATTGAAAGAGTCTAACCTTCATTAATTAAGCACAATGGGAGCCATCATCAGACAGAACCAAGGACATGGAACGAACGATTATGGAGTACATTTGTGTTGATGGACTGCCTTTTCTTACCATCGAAAAAGCGGGTTTCAAAAGATTGATGCAAAAAGCACAGCCGCTATTTCAAATCAAGTTTTTTTTTTATACCAAAAACAGATTTAAGCAATTATATTTTAAGGCGCCGTAGATATTATTGTGACACCGTTTTACCAAAACTGTTTGATGAAATATTTTTACGCATAGGAACTGATCTCAAAAGCATTGATTTTATGTCCTTGACAACCGACTTGTGGTGTTCAAAGGAAAATTCTCATTCATTACTTGGTTATTTTTGGACAATTATTTTAAGAATTGAATCCCTTTTAGCGCTCACATCCCATTTCATTACCGTTCAAAAGAAACCCGCTTATGTCATTTTGGGTGCAATCCCCATTAAAAACAAACACAAAACCGGCGCAATAATTTCCGAATATGTTCAAAAGAGGCTTGAAAAATATGAGATTCCAAAAGAAAAAATCCATTTAATTCTAAGAGATGCAGGATCTAATATGATTTTTGCATGTGATAATTTTGGAGTCGCGAGTTACTCATGTTTCCTGCATAAAATCTATTTAGCGGTTAAGGTACTTAATAATTTTTTTTTTCGAATTAGAATTTTTTATTTTAAACGTGGGACTTAGCGCAATTGGATTTGATGAATCAATTACTCTAAAAAAGTTAAAACGATCGTGCGAAAAATCAGAAAATCATCCGTGCAAAGGGCACTATTTCTGGAATTGCAAGAAAAAATGGACATGCCTAATATTATTCTGCAAAGGGTTGGAATTCTTTTTTCAATTAGCAAATTTCCCTATTTAGGACATTGAAGTTCGGTGGAGCTCAATGTTTCAAATGCTCAGTCTATTTTTGCAGTGCAAAGATGCTGTTCAAATGTTCATCGCGTCGGAAGAAGCAAAACGGAACAACAAAGGAAAAGCCATACCCAACATCAGCAATGTTGAATGGGACAAAATTGAACAAATTGTGGATGTTCTGAGAGTTATTAATGATGCATCGCTGGAATTACAATCGAGAACCGCAACGATTGGAATGATAATGCCATACTATTTCGGCATCAAAAATTTTTTTATGGATATATACCAAAATCCCGGTTGGTGTAAAAGGTCAAAATAGTGTTCCAAATTTAATACCTTTTCTTTAGACACAATGAGCATGCGAATGGCAGTTATCTGGAAGTTGGATGCATTGATGGACAAAGAACGGACGGAAAACAATAAGTGAATTTCGGTTTTAAATTTGTCCAAACAATAACTATAGGTCATTGATCATTGCGACTGTTCTGGATCCTCGGTTTAAAATGAAACTTTTCGCTTCTATGGAAGAACAAATACGTGATTGGATGAGATCGGATTTGCAGAAAATGTTTTCTGAATGTTTAAACAAGACGATTGTCAGTCGGTCGAGTGTCTTAAGCACTTGTTCGGCTGAAAAGCTTGTGATTTCGGAGCTTTTTGATGTTCTTATAAGTGTTTGTTTTTTTTGATAAATTATATATTTTAGTCATCTAACGGATCTTCAACATTCTCAAGGATTGAGACTCAATCCCAGTCGCAAAATGAATATATGGATGCCCTTCATCAATTAGACAAATATTTGAGGGAGCAGCGCATCAAAATAAATCTCGACCCTTTCAGTGGTGGAACAACAATTTTGTGGAATATTCGAATTTGGGAAGACTGATTAAAAAATATCTTAGCGCGCCACCAGGAAGTGTTGAATCGGAGCGCCTTTTCAGCAGTGCGGGATTTATTCTCAACGATCTCAGAAAAAGCCTTTCACATGAAAATCTTGAAAAACTTATTTTTTTGCATCATAACATCGTGCTTTACAATTTTGATTATTGATTTTATGAGATTTTTTTGATCGAAGGCATAAATTGGCTTACCCATAGTGTCGAAAGATTTTTTTGTGAAATTAGTGATTTTCGCAAAAAATCCGCGTTTCGCGTATCGCGGCTGCGGAAAATTTCAACCACGTTTCGCGTATCGCGGCCGCGGAATTTTTCAGCCCGCGTCCCAGCCCTGCTGTTGAGCACGATCAAAGATGCTTGACGACAAAAAGGTATGACAAAGGGAAGAAATCTTTGTCATGACAAAGTGCAAAAATATATGGCCTGGCAAAGTGAAGAATATTTGCCATGACAAATTGGAGAAAAACGGTGCAAAAATCAGCCGAAGATAAAGGAAATGGCTAAAACTTTGGAATAAATAACTTCAAATAATTTTTAATCCTTTTTATGCAAAAGTACAAAATAAGATAAAAAGCACAAATTTAAAAAAAATCATAAAAGGATGGACGTGGTATGTTAAAGTGCTAAAATTGAATTATAGGCTCGCAGATTTTGATTCATTTTCTTCTTTTGTGAAAGGTAAATGGGCCAAAAATTTCAAATAAAGTTTTAAAGGAATTTTCAGTTTCGGATACAAAGTTAGGCTGTTCAAAACTCAAATTTCTCCAAAAACCCCCAAAAAAGCATAGAAATCATCTTTTCAAAAAAAAAAAAAAAAAAAAAAATCATTATTGGCTTTTCAAAATCACAAAATGATCAAAATGATGAACATTCAAAACCCTAATATATGTTTGCTGTTTTGTTCCCAGCGCTTTTTTAACTTATTGTCTACACGGTTGGGCCGAGGCACATATTTTATAGACTGTACTCTTAAGCCACGGTTTGTTTTAAGAATTTTTTTTTGGGTTTTTGCCTTTTAAAAAATTTTTTTCCGCGTTTCGTCCACAAATGTCCGTCAGCTATTCGTCCGCAAACGTCCGTCCGCAAATGTCTGTCCGCAAATATCCGTCCGCAAATGTCCGTCAGCTATTCGTCCGCAAATGTCCGTCCGCAAATGTCTGTCCGCAAATGTCCGTCCGCAAATGTCTGTCCGCAAATATCCGTGCGCAAATGTCGGTACGCAAATGTCTGTCCGCAAATGTCGGTCCGCAAATGTCCGTCCGCAAATGTCCGTCCGCAAATGTCTGTCCGCAAATGTCTGTCCGCAAATGTCTGTCCCGCAAATGTCTGTCCGCAAATGTCCGTCCGCAAATGTCTGTCCGCAAATGTCTGTCCGCAAATGTCTGTCCGCAAATGTCTGTCCGCAAATATCCGTCCGCAAATGTCCGTCAGCTATTCGTCCGCAAATGTCTGTCCGCAAATATC
>JBDPZO010000655.1:0-13066 GCA_039877585.1 Heterodera filipjevi | reverse complement strand
TCCGACCGGGAATGCAAACCGGGTTTCGGTTACCTGAAGGCCAGCAGATGGGAGGTAAAAATGTTCATAATTAATAAGATGCTAAATCTTTTTGTTTTTCTTCGCCACAGCTGAGGGTATGGTGCCGAAACGATTGCAGTTCCAGCTGTGGGATTTGCTGACAGAGGGAGTCTTTCGGACGGAGGCACAAGTGCTGGAGACACTTGCAGAGTTTGAGGTTTTTGGCGGGCAAACATTTTTTGTATCTGAAAGACATGCGTCGTTTAGACGATGGACGAGCCGAAAGGGAGATGGTTTTTTGGGAGTCGGACGCGGTGATTGAGCAGCGAACAGTGGAAAGAAGACGTGCTGCGGCACCGCGTGTTACTACACAGGGAGGGACTTCCATACTGCAACTTAGCACCTGTTTTGTGCCACATGAACAACAGTTTGTGCACATGACCTCCACTTCCGAGCGGGCAAGCCAGTCATTGAAACGTTGCGATTGAAATTGGTTGTGGATTAAAGATTGTAATTTAATAATATTATCTCTGTCGTGCAAATTGATTTTTACGTCGTAAACAAGCACAAACTGCTTAATTTATCGTGTAAATTCCTTCCACATTCTTAAAGATTACTCTCCTTTTTATAAGGAATACTATCCATAATTCCACATATTCTGCATTTTCGTCAAGGGCGAGATCATGAATAATCTCGACTTCTTCGCCATTTTGATTGCATTTTTCAATTTCTTGGGCAAAATTTTTGGCCATAAGTATTTCGTGGCCAGAGATGGGGGTTTCTTCTTTATATTTGTGTAAATATTTTTGAAGAAGGGAAATAATATTTAAAGGATTGATGGACATATTTTGGTACGAAGGAATCGGTGTGAGAATGAATAAAATGTAGCAGTAAAATTTGGGAAGCGAAGGAATTGATTGGTTGGGCAGCTAATTAGCATAAAAAGGCAAAAAAAAAAGGAAGAAAAAAACGACTTTCGCAATCGGGGGTTGAACCTGGGAGGAAAAAAGAAGAGCCCAGAGCACAACCTCTGCACAACAAACGCCAATATCCTTCTGTTTCATTTCTTTATTTTATTCATTTATTAAAATCTTTGGCACGGCATATCTCGGCACTCAGATTCATTCGGCAAAAAAAAAATAACATTTTTCTTAAGAACCTAGGGGTACTCTACCCACCCACCAAGTTTCATTCGGAAATGCCACGGGCACCTGAGAACCTTCCTTTGTAAGTATAAAGAATTTGGTTAGCTTTGAAAAAAGTTATGGCGTCCGAAAGTTGGCTGGCGCCGAACTGAGTGGTCCCGCCTAAAAGTGTGTATTTTATTTCGGAAAATTTTTCTTAGTCCCCGTTGTTAAAATGAACATCCCTAGTCATAATTTGGCTCAAACCAACCAAATTCATCAATCTTTCGTCCGATATCTTAATCAAATTTTGGGATGTTTCTAATAGAGCTAATCAAAAGCTATCGAAGGGTACCAAATTTTTTAAATTTGGTTGGTTGGAGTAAAGTTATGACGAATTATGTTCGAGAAATCTATGAAAAATGACGGATTTACGAAACGACTTAGTTAAGGATTTTTATAAATAATTTTATCATTCATAAAAGGTATTACATTCTTATGAACATATTCACATAATGAATAAAGAAATCGATAAATATATTCACAAAATGAACAAAAAAATTTTTTTATAAATCATCATTTTATTCACGCACCAAGTGTTTTCACATTTATATGCCTTTATAAAAATTAGGGCCAAATTTATACCTTCTTATTCATTTAATGTATAATCGGATAACACCAAATAATGATCTATTGAGCTATAATGAGAAATATAATTTCGAGAGCAATACAAAGAAAAATTTCCATTTTAGAAGAATTTTTTTTTCATTATATCAAATTGCATAATGCTTTTATTTGAATTTGGGGTTTTTCAATTTTATTTTTACTTTTGATTCAAGTGAGCCACCAAAGTTTTTCACATGAACAATGCAAAGAATATGAACAGGATTTTCTCGTTTCATTTGAAAACAAAAATTGGTTGTCTACTGCCGTTAATTTCACAAATTTTGAGAAAGCTTTGAAGGAATGTTCGACAATTTGGTTTTGTGAAAAAGCACAAGTTATAGGGAAAATGAATGGAATGGAAGAAAACAAAGTAGTAAACACTGACAAATTAAAATATGCAACGAGCGAAAGGGAAATCAATGCCTTTATGAAAAAAGGCATAGAAATCCAAGAAAATTTTTGCAAAAAACATGAAGCAGGAAAAATGAATGAAGAAGCGGTGCAAAGCGTTGTGACTGAATTGAGCAACTGGTTCAACAAATTGAATGATAACACAAAAAAGCGAATAAAAATTACTGAAATTTTAAATGACCGATTAAATGAATTTGCATTAAGAAGTGAAAAATTGCAAAATATTTTAGACCACTTCAAAGTCAAATCTCTATCAGATGTAGTAAATAGTAAATTCTTTTAAATTCTTATGAATTTGCAAATAACAAATTTATTCATTCAGACGCAGTAAAAATTTTGTCGGGCCCAGCTCACTCAAAATTATTGACGCACCCGAGGCGTTGTAGACACATTCCAAAGGTGCCATCGTCTACTCCGGAACAAGCTAAATTCTGCGGCGGCGCCTACTGATAGTGTCAAATTCAAAATTTCTCAAAATTAAAAAATGTGTCTCAAAGGCCTTTAGCGAAAAACTGCCGTAGGCAGAAATAAGCTGCAAACACTTTCTTATCTTTTCTGAGCAGGGGCTGTCTTTTTTGAAAAATATTTTTCAATCATCACTTTATTAAATGAGTTTTTATTTTTTAGTTTGTTTTTAAAATAAATAAATTCAAAAGGGCGGGGCCGGTGGTGCCGATAGGCGCCGCCGGGGAAAATTTGAAGGGGGAAAATAGACAAAAACTTAAAATGGGTTCGTACCAGGGATGGCGACGACTTCAAATTTGAAAAATCGGAAAACCGGAATTCCGATGCCCAAATTTTTTGTCGGAAATCGGAATTCCGATGCCCCAAATTTTTTTCGGAAATCGGAATTCCGGTCCAAAAATCATCGGAAATCGGAAATTTTTTTTCTACAAAATTACTAATTTTTTTTTATTAATTTTTTTTTTGACCAAAAACTTCTCATTTTTCGAAAATTTTTATTTATTTTTGAGAAAATTAATACCGATTTTTTTCTGATTTTTCCCCTCGTCACTTGAGCTTATGTACACCTGAAAACCCTCCTTTGTTAGCCATTTGTTAACACAATGTGTCACAGCCCTTATGATCGAAGAAGTGATAAAAACTCAGTAAATTTAGATTTTTGCACTATACAGTTAATGTTTCCTTTCTTAGCAGGTCCGGGTATTTTGGCTAAAATCAGGTCCGTTTATTGCCGATTCTATAAATGCCAAATAATCGGGCCGGATCTAATCGGGCACCCGGACCCGTGCAATTCTCCAAAAGAGATAAAGTAAAATTATGTTTTTAGATTAATTGAATTTGCTTTCAAAGTCATTCATTTCCCTAAAAATTTTGATTTTTACATTAATTGTTGTTACCATTTTATTTTTTCATTTCCATCTGTAAAGGCAACACCACATAAAAAATCGGCGGAGATAAAAAAAAATAAATGAATTAATCATGGGTAGGGATTCGTATTTTGTTTCAAAGTACAGTACTTTTTTAGACCTTTATGCTTCGAAAATATGAAGCGTGCTTTTTTTCAAAGAATGTACTTTGAATTTGGCATTTTAACGATATACTTTTTTTGCCATTTTGGTGCCTTTTTGGCATTTTTGGGTGCTACTAAGAATCGGGTTTTAAAATTTTGAAAAGTTCACCCTTTAAGAAAATTTAAAAAAATTTGCCCCTATAAATAGAAATTTTATTCTCTAAAAAAATTTTTTTGTATAATTTTCAAAATCTTCAAATTATTTCGCTTGTCTTCTATGATAGGGAAAAGAATGTTTTTATTGTGAAAATAAAAGAAAAAAACCCAAATAAATTATGTATATTTACCTGAAAACCAATGCTTATTTTAGTGCCGGTGATTCCGATAGTTTTTGGCCAATTTTTATTAAAAAGATCTCTTACGGAATGGTAAGGTCGGTGCAGCAAACTCAAAAAATCATGTATTTTTTTTAAATTGGTATTTTTCTAAAATTTATTTTTGGCTTTTTTATCAGAAAAAATGAATAAATTATAATGGAAACATGTAGTTTACAGCCATTTAGATAACTTTTTCGAAATTTCTCATTTGGTAAATTCCGCTTTTTATAAATTTTTTAAAAATTATTTAATAAATTTATTTTCAACTTTTGAGCTAAATAAATTGGTGCCCCGACATTTGCGGTCCGACATTTGCGGTCCGACATTTGCGGCCCGACTTTTGCGGCTATGTCCAAAATTGGTTTCAAGTTTATGTTGCATTAATCCCAAAGTCCTTAAAAAGCTTTAATAGAGGCTAATACATGAATTTTGTCCGAGAATTGCGTTCTTAGAGATGTTTCAAAAAAAAAAATCCTAAATTATAAAAAACCCCAATGAATTACCTAAAGAGCCAAAAATGCTGTTTTCTCTATTATTAATCCTTTTAGGACATTTGGAATTAATGCAACCTAAATTTGGAACCAATTTTGGACATAGCCGCAAAAGTCGGGCCGCAAATGTCGGGACACGAATAAATTTTGAAAAAATGGCTATTTCTTACAATTTTAGAAGCGATCTCGTTATTATTTTTAAAAAAATCTCCCGACGGAACCTGTCGGCACCGCCGGACACTCAAACCTTTTGAAAATTTTCAAAAAAGACACAAAATTGACCGTTTTTGAGAAAGATACCTTTTTCTGCTCCATAAAAAAGAAAATAGGCCCTTTTAAGACTTAATATTTTCAAAAAAGTATACCCACAAAGAATGGAAGATTTTCATTTTAAGCCAAAAATACGAGATCTGATATACCAAAAAAAAAATATCTATATAATTACTGTTTATAAATTTTTTTGTTTGTTTCTTGGTGCTTTAAAGTTTGAATTTTTCTGAAGATATTACGCTTAAACCTTATGATTTTGTTTCAATAGAAAATAAAAAGTGTATTATAGGCCCTGAATATTTTCTTGATCAATCAATCACAGAAAAAAAAATGGTGCTGAGTCGTTTCCTAAAAACCGCCAAAAAAATTATTGCACATGCTTCTAGGCTTTTGCTTTTGAAGTTTTATCTACCAATCCTGCTTATAAATAGCAAAAAATTGCTGAATTTGACGGTTAGAAAAAAGTTAAAAAGCGAAAGTTTTAAGTTGAAGATAAAAAGCGAGAGGTGAAAGTCCCAAAAAAGGCGAAAGTTACGAAATGTGAAAGGCAAAAGTTTTTTCAAAAATTTATATATTTTTATAGAAGCATTTCTGCATTTTTGGGTGTCAGTGTCAATTTTTGAGTAAAACACAAATTAATTAGTTGATCGGAGGAGGGGTGTAAATAAACCAAGGCACCCAGATGAAAATTTTATAAAAAAGACCAATAAATACTGTTTTTTTAGAAAATATATGTTTTTTTAATTTTTAAAAAATTTGAAGGAGCCGACAGAGAAACGCCGCCGGGGAATATTTTAAGAAGAGTGTTTCTTACTAACAGATTTTGTACATAAATGCCCAACTTTTGTAAATTTTTGGGATAAATTTTGAGATGACCAACGCGGATAGTTCCGGTGGTGCCGATAGGCGCCGCCAGAGAAATTTTTGAAAATTTAAGTTTGATTTGTCATCGCTAGGGCTGGGATTTTTAGGTTTTTAAACTATTTTTTTTGCGCATAGTTCTTGATGAGAAAGCACGAAAATACTATTTCTCCGAATAATTTTCGAATTAGAGCGACTTTTTAGCACCTATTTTGGCATTTTGCAACTATTTCACAACTACCGTATTTCCTAAGATAGAACCCCCCCCCCCCCCTAATTTAGAACCCCCCCCCCCCCCTAAAATATAACCCCCCTTTTGAGGGGGGTTGAAAACAGAAGCCCCGGGGGTTCTATTTTAGGAAATACGGTATTTTTGCTTGTGACCAAAAAATTTGTGAAGGAAAATGCAAAAACCACAAAATACACCCCTTAAAACCGACTTTTTTTTTTAAATGACGAAAAATTTTGTCGATACTAAAATTTTCAAATTTTTCTTAACAAGATAGGGAAAATCCAAAATTATTTTAATAATTTATTTCAAAATTTTTACAAAAATTCTTAATTTTTAAAAATCCTTTTATTAATTATTTAAGGCAATAGTGTTACTTTGAAGTTGTTTTTAATAGTTTTTGGGGTAAAAATAACCTTTTTTGAACAACTTTTGGGCATTTTTCTTTTAGCTTTATCATCTATTTTGGGGGTTTTTCGGGTTTTTAACAGCTATTTTGCACTTTTTGGCAACTATTCAGGTACCTATTTGCGATTTTTGCACCTAGAAAATCCCAGCCCTAGTCATCGCTAACCTAAATTAGCTTAAATTATTATGGAGATTGAAAAAAAAGTATTTAATTTTACTCTCTTTTTCACTTGAATAATTTTTTCAAAATGAGGCTTTTTGACCCTAAATGATTTTGAACTTTTTTTTTACATCATGAATAAAAGAAATCAAAGTTTTTTGAGGGTTTTTAGTGCCAAATAAGGATTTTTAAAAACCTTGAAATGGATTTAGAAATTTTCAGGTCACATCCCTCAAAGTAGGCCATGCAATATATTGTGAAGCGCAGACCTACAGAACTCTTACCATTTTTCACTCATTTATCCATTTCTCCCCCAACGATTGGCCACGCCCTTTCCCTCCTCCCCTTCCACCATTGTCTATTTAAATCATCCTTTTCCTTCGAGAAGACGACAGTTAACCAGTCAGTTGATCGATCACTCATCCATGTACATTTGCTGCTCCGAATAAAGCGATCGCCATTTTACCGCCGCATTCACATGTTCTGACCCGGGCGGACTTGGAGTCGGGATTCGGGAGGCTGAGGGACCAGGGCCCGGTTCTTCGCCCATTCCATCCATCCCATTCCCTTCCCCATTTCCATTCCTCTGCAATTCCTCCATGGCTTTATTGGCCAACTCCCCAAACTCTGGGATGGACAACCCAGTCGTTTTAGTGGTAGCACCGGATGCCAGCTACGCTGGTCTTTCTGTTGAGGGGAGATGGAGTGCGCAGAGATGAGGCGTGCAAGTAACTCAAAAAGCAGCAGCAACTTTCCTCCCTAGGGAGTGCAGTCAAGGATTGTTATATATGTATATATGAGAGATAAATTAAGTCTCAAAAATAAATAAATTTTATTTTCTCTGCACTGATTCGTTTACCGAAGTTCAAAAAACATGAAATAGAATTTTTTTTTTATTTTATCTTTTCTTTTCCCCTCATTTTCACACGTTAAAGAATTTTTAAAGCTAAAAGCCCTTCCTTCCGCTCGCCCTTCGACCGTTGGTCGTTCGTCGATCGCCGCTGTCGCCATGCTCATCCGACACTCCATTGCTCGCACCTAAAGCACAATTGTTTCTCATGGCTAATGGCGGAAGCAATTAAAATGTTCATTTTATATTATGGGAAAGCGGAGAGCGTTTAAGAGAAGAAAAACGGAGATGTAATCAGAAAACGAAGCCAATAAAAAGCCAGTCATTTGCTCACAGCACATATCACTTTCTGGTCAGGACCGATTTAGTGCATTAATAGTAGTTGGGGCAGGAAAAGGAATACATTTTATTAAGCCCATTGACTGAATATAGTCCTTCCCGGACATTCTAACAATCCCTTTCTTTTAGATAACAATTTCCAAATTCCATTCCTATCCATTGTATCGCTTCAACACCAAATTGCCCCTTTCAGTGGTAAATGTCACTTTCAAAAGGAAATGGCTTTAGAGCCACCAGTCAAGAGAGGGATGAAGAGATTGCCATTACTGTGATAGATCGAAATTTTTGGACCGGTCGAACTTCCGTAAAAGTTCCTGATATAGAGAAAGCCCATTTGGGAGTAGTGCGACTAGAGGAAGCTGTTAATAGATCATTTCGGGTTGTCAATCGCCGAGCATGTGCCAATACAAGGGCACTGAATAAAATGGCGGGAGAAGTAAACACTAATTTAGGGATTTTGCATGCTCGCATTGAATCACTTTCCGAAACAAAGGTCCCGAACCTTAACCCTAAAACCCATCCCTCTTTGAGTTCCCGCCTAGAATTGTCTGATAATGACAACGATGGCAAAGAAAGTGATTCTTATTATGATCCGCTTGCGGATGACAGTCAAGAGGTCGGAACAGTTAATGCGTTGACTGGAATGATAGGCCAATTAGAAGTTTTCGGAGAAGATTCGGTTATAGCATTTGATGAATGGGCCGAAAGATTCACAGATTATGTGGGAGCAGTGGGCCGAAATTGGAATGAGGAAGAAAAAATAGCCCGTTTCAAAATGTCATTGGTCGGGACGCCAAGACAACTCTACAAGCAACTAACCCAAGCCGAAGTGTCGACGCTTAGTGCGGCCATTGGAGGAATAAGACAAAAACTGGACTCTCCTCAAAGGAGGGAACTGACTAAAAGAACTTTGGCACTGTGTAAACAGCGCGAAAATGAGTCTGTGTCAGAATTTCTTAAACGTCTAACTCCACTGGTTGAGATGACAAACCCTACTCTCACTGCTAACCAAAGAAAAGAGAGAATTTGCGAAGAATTCCTGGACAGAATCAAACCTAATGTTGGGTTTCTGCTTCGGTTGGTTGGTCTAAATTCAGCCAAAGATTTGGACAGAGTGAAAGCACAAGCCGAAGAATTGGAAGCGCTTCTACTGACCGACAGAGGACAAACAGATAACTTGACTCATACTGTTCAAGCACTCAGCGGCCAACGCGTTGTAAGTCAGTCACAACAACAGCGGCCACGGTCCACTTCTCGGTCGAGGCCACAAAATGTTTCTGAAGCCAACTCCACCCCGCTTAATACCCGAAATAGGAATTACAATAATAATTCGGACCAATTCAAGCAGTACCGTGGACGAAACGACAGGAGACCCAATTTTCAGCAAAGGCAAAGCCAAAGGAGATGGAACAACAGGCCGATATGCAATTTTTGTGGGAAAATGGGTCATCTAGCCAATTTCTGTCGCATTAGACAAAACCAATTTGTAAACAACAGGTTTGATGACCGGTACAGCCGAGGCAGAAATGCACGAGATGATAACCAAAATTCGGTTAATTCTGTTCACCCTTTGCCTTCGAATGTATCAGTACTGGACTCAGACCAACTGATTCGCGCTATTGCTAATTTGGGGGTGGCTAATCAACAACCTTCGGGTAGTACAGTCATGTGTGAGGACACGAAAGCAATGAATGCTATTACGGTATTAGAAAACCAATCCGGGTCGGGGAGCGCTGAAGAGTGTGATAACGATGCTGAGGAAGAAATTGATAATGCCGATTCAGAATCTGTTGAGATGTTTTCACCTCGTTTAAAAACCACTTGTTGGGAAGGCATCGGCCCAAAACTCAATAAATTCATTCTGTTTATATGCCTGATCACAGTCTTCACCTGTTTCCCGGCTTCGGCTCAGGCAATGTTTGATGTTCCGACTCCAAAGAACCCAATGCTTTGCCAAACTCAAATTGAAGGAACCATTTGGTCCCTTCCGTCACCGTCGTTGTGTCCGGCACCTCAAGTAAACCAGCCACAGGGATCACGAAAACAAACTTTTTGGTTATATAAACCAAATGCTTTTCAATATGAAACGGATGCTTGGGTTTGCCGCAAAATTCGGAAAAATGTCCAAAAATACACCTCTCTTACAAATGTACCAATTATTGAGAAATTAGACCCAGAAATGTTGAAGATGGACCGAGAAGAATGCCAACAAATGATCAACCATCATAAGTGCAGTTTTGGCACATTGATTCGGGAAGGCGAGCTCTTCCATACAGGTAACAAAATCGATCTTTCTCCCCGAATGTGGTTGCTCGGATCATTTCGGTGGGCTGGAGGCAGCAGTGACATCGGAAGAATTGTGGAAAAAATTGAATGAAAAGGAGCAAAAAGAGGTAGAAAAATACCAAAAGAACGCCCGGAAAAGGCCGAGAATTGCCAAAGAAGCGAAAATTGCTGAATATGTGCTTTCCCTTGAGGACAAACGTGTTCTGTGTTGCACCTTAGGGTTCGCTGAACAGATTGGTCGCCTGCTCACTGACCGAAACGTGGTTGTACTTGATGAGTCTGGACAGGCACCATTCACTCAAGTCTGCTCAGTTTTGTCTCCCCTTCAGGAAATCCGGAAATTGTTCATCACTGGTGACCGTTATCAATTGGCGGTGAACATGAAAGAAGTCCCAGAACACCTACGCGTCGGCTTCGGCTTTGACACAGTTCTATTGAATACGGATGCCTCACCAACCGTGGACAAAACGACACTCACAACAAATTACCGCTCTCATCCACAAATCGTTGACTGCATTGAGTTTGCGGCTTATGCTCCTCACGGAGAAACTTTGAAACCGGGGCCGGGAATTTTCCGAATGGTGACAGGCTTTGCGAAATTGCCGGTCGCCGATTCGCCACTTTTGCTAATCCACCAGGAGACCCCAATGGAGGCGGAGGAAGTAAGTTTTTCTGCGACTAATTCAGGCCAAACACGGACCGTCATCGACCTTCTTTTGGACTGGAAGGATTTCCCGGGATCAGTTCGGATCATTTCGCTTTATTCAGGACAGGCGGCGCAAATTGGACGTGAATTGAGAGCCCATGGATTGGACAGATTGGCAATGTCAGCAACAGCAGACAGCATGCAGGGCCATGAGGCCGACCTCGTTCTTGTCGTGACAACCGTGTCCCACCAGCGTGATCAGCGAGTAATGAGCAATCGGCGGAATGAATTTTGGGGAGACTCGGCACGAGTTAATGTTGCACTCAGCCGAGGAAAGCATGGTTTGGTGGTAATTGGCAATTTATTGGAATTGTCAGAGGCCGAAATTTGGCGGCGTTTCCTCAAGAGGGCTTTGGAACATACGGTTGTGACTTCCCCAGAATTTATTCAGGTTTCGGCCGACCGCTCTTCTCGTTATGTGCGCGGAATTTTGTCTGATGGCGATGGTGTCAGTGTCCAAAATCATCGGTTCCATGCTGAATGGGATCCGCCTAAGTCTAGGGCCTCAAAATCTTCACAATCCAAAAATAATCCCGATCCCCTTCCCGTCAGTTTTTTCTTCCCTGCTCCTCCCTTTCCAACTCGGCAACATCAAAGTGATCAGTGGCCAACACCTGCGCAAAGCGACGGACGATTCGGACGGCACGACTACGCTGGCTCCTCTGAATCAGTGCAAAATCGAGAGGGAAGGAACCAACAGCAGCAAATCCGGTGCTGGCGTTGTGATCAGACCGGACATTTCACGAGTCAATGTCGAAGCACTGTGAAGACGTTTCGACCGCGCGAAAGCCGATGAAGAAGAAGTTTGGGGACAAACTTGATGGAAGGGTGGACGTGTGAAGCGCAGACCTACAGAACTCTTACCATTTTTCACTCATTTATCCATTTCTCCCCCAACGATTGGCCACGCCCTTTCCCTCCTCCCCTTCCACCATTGTCTATTTAAATCATCCTTTTCCTTCGAGAAGACGACAGTTAACCAGTCAGTTGATCGATCACTCATCCATGTACATTTGCTGCTCCGAATAAAGCGATCGCCATTTTACCGCCGCATTCACATGTTCTGACCCGGGCGGACTTGGAGTCGGGATTCGGGAGGCTGAGGGACCAGGGCCCGGTTCTTCGCCCATTCCATCCATCCCATTCCCTTCCCCATTTCCATTCCTCTGCAATTCCTCCATGGCTTTATTGGCCAACTCCCCAAACTCTGGGATGGACAACTGTAGAACGTAAAAGGTTACGCGCCCGGTGGGACTCGAACCCACGCCCTTCCTTTCCGTGGAATGCTCTGACCAACTGAGCTACGGGCACCCTTTCAGAGGTTCTCCCATGTCCTTTATCCCACTTTCTCCCACACTCCGCTTCCTTCTGGCATCACATCCCGCCTCCCTCGGAAGACCGGTCCCTCGGGCTCTCCTTGGCCCTTCACCAGTGGACTTGGCACACGATCACGGTCCAGAGGTCCCAGCAGTGTGGAGGGGATCCACCCAGGAGCGCCATGTAGAACGTAAAAGGTTACGCGCCCGGTGGGACTCGAACCCACGCCCCTTCCTTTCCGTGGAATGCTCTAACCAACTGAGCTACGGGCACCCTTTCAGAGGTTCTCCCATGTCCTTTATCCCACTTTCTCCCACACTCCGCTTCCTTCTGGCATCACATCCCGCCTCCCTCGGAAGACCGGTCCCTCGGGCTCTCCTTGGCCCTTCACCAGTGGACTTGGCACACGATCACGGTCCAGAGGTCCCAGCAGTGTGGAGGGGATCCACCCAGGAGCGCCATGTAGAACGTAAAAGGTTACGCGCCCGGTGGGACTCGAACCCACGCCCTTCCTTTCCGTGGAATGCTCTGACCAACTGAGCTACGGGCACCCTTTCAGAGGTTCTCCCATGTCCTTTATCCCACTTTCTCCCACACTCCGCTTCCTTCTGGCATCACACAACCCAGTCGTTTTAGTATATATATATATATATTTTTTTAACATTTTTATTGTTAAATAAACATATAGATAAATAAACAAAACTTTGAAATAACTAAATTGTTATTAAATAAATATATTTTGATAGTTAAATCTTTCTTCATATTGCGATAAATCCTCAATTATCATTCATGAATGACAATTTGCAATAGATGTACTAAAGAATAAATAGGCAAAAAAAAATCTGAAAATAGGCATGAAATAGGCACTAAAACCCTCATCAAAACGGGCATTAATCAAAAAGTTTAATAAAGTCTTGCTAAAGGATGAACAAGTAAAGCATTTACCATCCCCAATAATTGTAGATAATTGGCCTTTTAAAAGTTAAAAAACAATAAAACATTGAACAGATCCGGGCCAAAAGATTGGGATTAAATAATACATTTTGCAACCCACCCCCCCTCCACCGCCCTCTATGAAAATAGTTTCATTTAATTCA
>JBDPZO010000654.1:0-15698 GCA_039877585.1 Heterodera filipjevi | reverse complement strand
CCATCCCCCCTCACTCGAGAAATTCTTTTAAAGATTTAAGAAATTTTAAGAAAATTTCCAAAAATTTAAGAAAAATTTAAATATCTTAAAAATTAAAAATCTGCAAAAATTTCTAGCGGGATCTTTTTCGAAATTTGGAACGCAAAAAAAAAAAAATTCAAAAAACCACAAAAAAATTAAAATCCTAAAATATTTTATTTTTTAATATCAATTTATGCATTTTCGAGACCGGAAAAGAAGATTCGATCTGTTAATTTCGGTTAAAAAACTAGAAAAGGTCTTGGCAACCTGAAAATTTTGTTAAACTAAATTTTAAAATAAAAATCTTTTACATATTTTATTCAAAAATAAAAATAAGTCCAAAATTTTAACTTTCATTTTTTTTGCCAATCATCCTTTTTTATGTATCTTCTACAATAAAATTTATTTTTGTACTCTTGGAAGTAATGCATCGTTTTTGAATAAATAAATTTTTATTTTATTTGCATTTGAAATTTTTATTAATATTGCATTTTTGGGCCCAAATCCTAAAATTCAACTTTTGTTCGAGTTCCGGCCCGGGATTTGGAATTATGGATGTCAGAAACGCAATTACCTTTGACCTACTTGTTTTTGTCAAAATCTGTTGCAAATTACATAAAATAAACTTTCCCCGCAGCGCATTTCGGCACGTACTCGCCCCCTATCCATTGTAAATTAGTTCAAATTCATTGATTCTATGAGGAATTCTTACAAAATTGGTGGACCAGGGTGGTAAGTACCATTTTTTCGGTATAGGGTACTGGTCTTGAAAAAGAAGAGTTCCGTACCCGTTTGTCAATACCGGTGGTACAAGGGTTTTTGCGTCTGAAACTGAATTGTGGCGGCGCCTAATTAAGCTGGCGCTAAAAGGTTCGCTTGGTGCTGGTGCATTTCTTAAATTCCGCCACCCATGCGCGTTTCTTAAATCCGCCACCATGCGTGTTTCTTAAATCCGCCATCCCCCCTCCCTCGAGAAATTCTTTTAAAGATTTAAGAAATTTTAAGAAAATTTCCAAAAATTTAAGAAAAATTTAAATATCTTAAAAATTAAAAATCTGCAAAAATTTCTAGCGGGATCTTTTTCGAAATTTGGAACGCAAAAAAAAATTTTCTTCTTTTTCCTAATTTCATGCTTTTATGTTATTGTTTCTCTTTAATTCTGCTTAATTTTCTGTTAATGTTTACAGTTTTCTTCATTCTCTTTTTTTTGCTTATTTTTAAATTGGTTATTTGTCGTTTTTATATGATCAAAATAAACTTTGAACTGTTCAACAATACTTCCATTCTCTGAAACTGATGCGGGATTTGCGTCTTAACTTTATGTAATGGCTGTTCAAAATGGCTGAGGAGCCGAAAAGCAACAAGGGCCAAAAATGAAGGAAGATGGTTCTATAACAACAGTCAACTGTCCAGTGGTGATTTGTGATCTAGCGTCTAAGACAACTGATCCACGTTAGGTGCTCCGAGTGTCGGTTCAAACCCGGCCTTCCACCCCAATTGTTCGCCTAAATAATACGTTAATCCTACAAAAAAGTCGTAAAACTATTTTTCGATATTTTGAATTGTCTAATGACTTAATTTTTTTCGTTTGCTTCTTTGGCACAATGAAGCCTCGAAGAAAAATTTTTTTATTATTGGACGAAAATGATCAAACTAACAAAACTCTATTTTGGAAATCAATCTTATAAGCTTGAATTTTCAGTTAAAATTTAATTATTTTCTTTATTTTTATTAATTATTTTTCAATATTTTTATTATTTTTTTAATTAGCATAAAAATTGTACATTTTTTCATCATAATATCACTTTCCCAATGCATAATTATAATATTATTTTGTTTTCGACCAACACAACAGAATAGGGCATAATCATCAGCTTTATCAAATGAAAATGAGTGAATGATTCATAAAAATCAAATAGAAAACAGCCCCAAATTGGGGAAAGCGATCATTTGAAAACATTTCAACGCGGAAAAAAATAAAATAAATTTATTTTTTCAATTTTCCAAATACAAAATCAAAAAATGTTCGCCCAAATTAATAGCAGGGTTATCATCCGTCCTTTATTTCAAAGGATTATCCTTTGAAAATTTGATTGTCCTTTATCAAAGATGTCCTTTGAAAACGACATTTTGCCCATGAAATGTAAAAATGTTCAAATCAATCTCGACGGATCCAACCCCTGGGTTAGGCTTCAGAGTTAATTCCGTTTTTATTCCCAAAATTTTGACTAACGACAAAAGAATTGACCACTGGCTAGAATGATTATTTAAAAAAAAAAAAATTCAAAAATGCAAAAAAAAAAAAAGTTAAAAAAATTGTGGTGAGCTTCGTGTAATTAAATTAAATTAAAAATAGTTAATTAAATGTAAATAGTTGAAGAAAATTGTGTTTTAAAAATCAGATTAACTCTGGCTAAAGCCGACATTAACTTTTGGCGCAAATGTTTTGGCACAATTGTTGGGGTACCCTGGGTTAAGCTAAATCGAAAATTTTTAAATAATTTGAATTTTTTCAAAATCTTGTTAAGAAAAATTATGGGTTTTTAGTAGGGTTGGTCACGGTCGGTTAACCGAACCGAAACCGAAACCGAAAACCGGCCTTTTTGGGCCAAAAACCGAAACCGAAAACCGGGGGTAGCAAAACCGGCCTAACCGAAAACCGGGGGGACCGGTTTCCCGGTTTCGGTTTGAAAACAAAAAAAAGTACACCCCTAAGAATGGGACTTTCAATGAAGATGTTTTAGTAAAATTTTGATGGAAAGTTGCACCAAATTTGAATTTCTTTGTTCGTTTTTGTGAGTAAGTCGTGGTTCAGTTGGTTTTCTTCCTGTTCCTGTGAAAAATTGATTTGGTACTATGCCGCCATGAAGAAATTCATTTTAATTTTATTATAACAAAATTACCAAAACCGGCATAACCGAAAACCGGGGGGACCGGTTTTAAACCGATTTTGACCAACCCTAATTAAAATCATCGGCTCACGAACAAATTACATTGATTTAGTTTTTTTTTTGATTTTTACCAAAATTATTTTTGAAATTTTTAATTATAAAAAATGGTTTTGTCAAAGCAAAAGTGAATTTGTTTTTGATAAAAATAAAAAATGATCAGAAAAATGGAATGGACGGCCAATAAAAAAGCAAAGCCAATGAAAAAGGCAATGATTCATTTGGTGCCGACACCAAAAATGTGTGATGATGGGCAGAAAATGGAAGGCCATCACAAATATTATGTGAAAACGGAAAAGCAAATTAATATTCAATCAAATTTTTGGGAAAACAAATGAAAAATTGGGGACGAAATATATAAAGGATGAATCATTCATATTAAATAAATATTTAATTATGTAAAAGAAAAAAAGAAATATGGAAAATAGGAAATTATTATTTGACTTAATTCGATATAGGCTTAGTCGACTTTTTACCCAAAAAACCAACCGAATAAATTAAAAAGGATCCTACCGACCGACATTTTGAAAAAAGCCAAAAAAAAAAGTCAAGCTAAATCAGTCAAAAAAAAAAGAAGTGTAATTTTGTTATATTTTATAATTTCATTGAAAAAAAGGTGAGACATTGTGTTGACGAGTGGCCTTCTGATTTGTTCTTACTTTAAATATTTTCCCTGGGTAGGTTCAAATTTTTATAAACAACAACTTTTTGTGAGGTTTGAATGAAGAAAAAATTCTAATCTATTCATTCAAAAATATTTAATGGAGAAATTATTGAAATTAAAAAAAGAATTAATTCGATGGAACAAAGTTTGATAGTCTCCTAAATAGGGTTGGCTTTTTGAAAACAAACCAAAATGAACCGACAAACCGATAAAATTCGGTTTCGGTTATCGGTTTCGGTCCGGTCAACCAAATTACTCGGTTTTCAACCGAACACCCTAGCTTAGGCTGAGGCTTAGGCCTAGGACACCCTAGCTTAGGCTGAGGCTTAGGCCTAGGACACCCTAGCTTAGGCTGAGGCTTAGGCCTAGGACACCCTAGCTTAGGCTGAGGCTTAGGCCTAGGACACCCTAGCTTAGGCTGAGGCTAAGGCTTAGGCTGAGGCTAAGGCTGAGGGTTTGAGGCTTAGGCCTAGGAAACCCTAGCTTAGTCTGAGGCTTAGGCCTATCTCAGGCTAAGCTAGGGTGTCCTAGGCCTAAGCCTCAGCCTAACCCTCAGCCTAAGCCTCAGCCTTAGCCTCAGCCTAAGCTAGAGTGTCCTAGGCCTAAGCCTCAGCCTAACCCTCAGCCTAAGCCTTAGCCTCCGCCTAAGCAAGAGTGCCCTAGGCCTAAGCTTCAGCATAAGCTACGGTGGACTATGCCTAAGCCTCAGCCTAATCTAGGGTGTCGTGGGCCTAAACCTCAGCCTAAGCCTCAGCCTGAGCCTCAGCCTAAGCTAGAGTGCCCAAAAACTAAGCCTCAGCCTACTAAGGAAATTATAGTTCGTTTTTCAAAACAGGGTTGATTTCAAAAAGTTTGGTTTTCAAATAAGTTGGTTCGGTTCTAATAAACAAGGGTCAGGTTTTCAAAAGCTAGACTTTGCTTTTTTTGGTTTGGCGTCGAAACGACTTTGGGACCGAAACCTTGGAAGCGTTCACCAGGGCTTGGCCAATTGAGCTCTGCCATTTCAGCGCCAAAAACCGGCCCCGGGGGGAGCAAAAAACGCTCCTTCCGAGGCCCAAATTACTCGGCCATGGGCCTTTCATAAGGGTACCCAACGCTTAAGTGAAAGACCGAGGTCTTGCACGAGAAGCGCCCCCATTACAGGTGACGGCCTGGGTTAGACCGGGCCATTTTAAGATTGGCCAATCAAAACATGAAGGCGGTCTTCCCGCAGCGACAGAGGCTAGCAGAGCTAGCTTGCCGAGGGGGCTGGAAGTGGTCGTCGGTCGATGTTGAACACGTTGACGTCAGACGGCGGCACTGCATGTTGACGGTCTTCCCACAGCGACAGAGGCTAGCAGAGCTAGCTTGCCGAGGGGGCTGGAAGTGGTCGTCCGTCGATGTTGAACACGTTGACGTCAGACGGCGGCACTGCATGTTGACGGTCTTCCCACAGCGACAGAGGCTAGCAGAGCTAGCTTGCCGAGGGGGCTGGATGTGGTCGTCGTTTGATGTCGAACACGTTGACGTATGCAGAAGGCGCGCACGTTGACGACCTGGGCACAGCAACGCGCAATGACAATGGCAAATGCACACTTTTTGCCCTTCTTTTATGCTCCAAAAATTGATGTGAGTATTCAAGCGAATGCTTGCGCGTGCGCTTAGCGTGGCGAAAAAAGGAGAAAAAAGCGCGGGAACTTATGAAATCAAGGGAAAAAGGAGGGAAAGTGGCGCCAAAAAAACGCGGGAACATTTGAAACGAAGCAAGGGAAGGGAGAGAGTGCGAAAACTGAAGCTAAAAAAGCGCGGGAACTTTTCAACTAAAGGGGGGGGGGGGGTGGGGTGGGGATGGGGGTGGGTAAAAAATGACGCCAAAAGCGCTTATGCTTTTCCAAATGAATCAATGTTTATTCCTTTTTTAATTTGCTCTTCAGTTAGCATTTATTGCCTATTAATTTTATGCCCTTATTTTCTTTTATTTTTGTTGCATGTTTTTAGATTTTTTTTTGTTGTTTTTATCATTCGCAAGTAATTAAATTTTTAGGTGTACAGCCAAGCCGTCTCGCCTTAGTATCGTTACTTGTCAATTTGGCACTAACAGTCGCAAAAGCAGTGGCCTCCTTTTTGTCCGGCTCATTGTCCATTATTTCTTCACTGGTAATTAAAAAGTCAGAAAATTAATTTATTTTCAATTTTGGCAATTGGCACATTTATTAGCACTTACGATAAGTGTTCTCTCTCTAAGCCTATTGAATTTCAAAAATTTGGTTGAATTCCTAAAAAGTAAGGTGCGTAAATAATTTTTTTTTGCAGGAAGTTCGTTAGTACTTTTGAAAATTTTGTGAAATTTTATAGACTTACAGAGAAAACTAAGGGCTTATACTAGTTCCGTGCATAAAGTCTTCATTTTCTTGGCATAATTTCTTTTTTAAAAACCTTAAATTGAATTGTTTTTTTTACAAAAGTACATAGTGATAAAAAAAGATTCAGGTCGATTCGTGTGTCGACATCACATCCGGTTTCGTCATTTGGCTGACTGGCAGAGCAATTCGAAAACATGACCCATACCTCTACCCAGTGGGCAAAACACGGCTTGAACCAGTGGCATTGGTAACTATGTTTTTTTAATGGGAATTGAACTCATTATATGGACTATAGTTTCTATTTTTTACGTAAAAATTGGAGTTATTAATTAAATCCGAGTATTCACAAAAAACGTTCAAACCGCATGGACCCAGGGTGGGGACAGGAAGAAGTCTCGCCGAGACAAAATCTCGCCGCAAAATTTTTCAAAAAAGTGAAAAATTCTTGAATTTAAAAAAAAACGGTTTTTTTTTGTAATTTTCGACCACAATACCTAAAATTTTCCTATAATTTTGGTCACAGCGAAACACATTGGTGTTACCTTGTCACACATAACCGACCCCTAATTTTAATGGTTCACTTTAACGGGCATCTGTTTAAGAAATATCAACCTTCATTCCATAAAAACGAGTGCACCCCTTTCAAAGATAATTAATTTGGTTTTGTGTGTGGAAATGACACATTTTACCTTATGGGTGGAAACGACGAATGGTGGAAACAACGTGACACCCCATGATTGGTTATAAATTTCGTCCCTTAAAAAAATTGGGGACAGAAATCTGTTATAAGAAAACTCTGAAATCGGCTAACCTATCTGTCCTGCATCCAGTAACCAAAATTAAAAGACCTAGTAACCGGAAAAAATTAACTAGGTCACTCGCCATGTTTTTCCCTTTGTTTGACAGGTGATTGTCAGTGTCATAATGGCAGTGGCTAGTGTGCAAATGATTGTGCAAAGTTTAGAAGCAGTCGTCAACGACAGAGTCCATCCCCGGGTGGATTGGCCAACTATTGCGATCATGGTCTCCACAGTTGTGGTCAAAATCATATTGTTTCTTCTCTGTCGGAGGTAATACAATATCAAAGGTTTGCATCTCTTTTTGGTGTGAAAGTTTTTTTAAAAAAGAAAAGTCAATATTTTCACTCGGCATAAAGGTGACGTAAATTTTTGAAATTTTGGCCAAAAATGCTTTGTTTGGTCCTTTATTCCACATACTTAAAATTCTTTTTCTACTTTCTCGAAAAAATTTTTTTTTGTTTTAAATGACTTTTTAGTATGCCTAAAGTTGTTCACAATATTGTTAATTTTTTTTCTCCATGAAACATAGCAAGTACCCATGTGGGTTTTTGAAACCCAAGTCAACTTACAATTAATTCATTCGGGTTTTCTTTTCCCATTTTTTATGCGATAAAATTGTCCATTTGGCAAATGACAGATCCGGCATCCAATTTTTCCCTTTCAACTTTAGACTTAAGGACAGTTCATCCACACGTGTTTTGGCTCAGGACCATCGAAATGATTGGCTGTCAAATTCTATTGCTTTACTGTGTGCTTTTGGGGCACAAAAATTTTGGCTATATTTGGATCCAATTGGCGCCATTCTTGTCTCATTGTAAAAAAAATTGTTTTAAAATTATTAAAGAAAACTTAATTTCCATTTCCCTTAATTGTTTAACACATAATTGGACTCATAAAGTGTTATTAGAACCACCCCAAATAAAACTATGTGTATTATTTTTCATTGTAGATACATTGCTGTCACTTGGTCTCGTACTGGCAAAGAGCACTTGGTCATGCTAACTGGTCGGTCTGCCAAGCCGGAGTTCATTAACAGAATAGGTAATAAAAGTTGGTTTAAAAAATGTCTCGCAAAGCCTTCTGTCTCCCATTCGCTTTGGTTTCGGAGCAAGACAAAATGTCGCTGCCCAAATTGTTGCCGCGACAAAATCGCCAAGATAAAGTTGCCAAAAATCTTCGAGAAAAATTCAACAGGGAATTTTCATGAAAATGAAGGTTTTTCGGAATTTTTTTTTCATATTTCGTAAGAAATGTCAGTTTTGGAAAAATTGCAGAATACGGGTACCTCTCCAACCCGGACAAATTATATATCATTCGACTCCTCTTGGTCTGTAATGCTCGAATCTGAAAGAATTTTTCTGCGGAAAGCACTCTGTGCCGAGTTACAGGCCCGGGACTGAAATGGGAAAATGGCTTGGGTTTTGTGCCGGCGACTTTTTAGGATGGACCGGGGAAAATGGGTCAAGGGAGGGGGGGGTCTTGAGGGACATTTTTAATTCAATTAAAACTTGGGTTCATAAAATGACAAAAATGATCACTCTTAATTTATTGTAGGTGTGCATTGACCATGATGAACGAATTAAATTCATTGACACTGTGCTCGTCTATCACTTTGGTCTCCATTTTTTGGTTGAAGTACACATTGGCCTTGACGAACATATGTCTGTGAAAGAGGCACATGACATTGCAGAATCATTACAAAATTCCATCGAATCTTTGCCAAGTGAGGGGGAAGGGGAGTCGTGTTTTTTTTTCTAATTATTAATTGGCTAATTTTTGTCAATTTACCTAAGTATTATTCTGCATTGGTGTCCAAGCAATAGCGTGAAATTTGTTCTAAACCATCATCATTATAATACTCGAAATTCAGAAAGCTTAGACGGGGTTTTAAAGAATAGCAACTGGGAGGACATTCGTAGCCAGACTTTTTATTAAAAAAAAATGAAAATAGGAATGCTAGCAATGCAGTAGCCCCGAAGACGGAGTTCTACTCCTGGTCCCGGCTTAACATTTCTTAAATTGTCATGGTACTTTAATTTTAAGACGTCGAACGCGCATTTCTGCATGTGGACTATGAATTTGAGCACAAATCGCAAGATGAACACAAATTGCTCTGCTGATGGATGTGAAATTAGTGGTGATGGTCAGGCAAAGAGAGACGGGTTTTCAAAAAGAGGGACTGTACCAATACAACATTTGTGTGAATGACGTCATTTTTGAAATATTTTTTTTTATATATATTCTCGTAGTTCATATCCTTTAATTTATTGCTTACACCACATCAATGTCTGCTGTCTTTTCATAAGCATATTTTACCTGTAATTTATGATTACGGTATTACCCCGTAATTCGTGTACTATGGTTAGTTCCCGTAAAGGCCACCGTTATTAACTGGGGAATTTTTAATTTGAAAGAACCTTTTTTGTCAGTATTTTGCCAAAATAAATAAACTAAAAAAATGCCAACGATAAAGCCGGTGGAGAAGAAGCATTCCTCAACAATGTTCTGTGATGTTGACTATATTCCTTCACAGTAAGTGCCAATTTATGTAATGCATTTGAGGGGTGTCAAACGAAGCCCAAAAAAAAATTTCGCAACTCGGAATTCCGAGCCCCAAAAAATTTCAGAAATCGAATTCGAAAATTAAAACAAAAAAATTTTTGACAATAAAATTAAGAAAATTTTTGGTAATCAAATTAAGAATTGTAGGTACGATGGCTATTAAATGAATATTTTAAACTGCGATATATTCTAGTGCATAAAAGCATTAAAAATGATTTATCTTTTTTTATTTTTTACTCTCTACTATAAGTCTAAGTCAGGGTTCGGTTCTGTCGAGATTGGTTTCTAAGGATCCATAAGAAGGAGATTTCAAAGGACATAATGGGGAGAATTTGTGAATTCAAAGAAACGCATCTAAAATTTATTCTAATGTTTGTATTTTTCACCGGAATGAATTTTTTCAAGAATTTTATAGGAATTATGTGAATCCGAAATTGACTTTCAAAAACATAAATATTTTAACGGAAAGTTTTCATTATATTCAAAAATTCTTAGGGTAGGCAGGTCCGGAACTTTAGATTTGGGGGTCCGGCGGTGCCGATAGGCGCCGCAGGGAAAAATTGTCAAAATTATTGATGATTAACTAGGACTTTTACGAAGCAATTTTTAACTAAAAGGTGCGGCCGTGCCGATAGGCGCCGCGGAAAATTTTTTTAACAGATTTGGCACAGAAAATGCCAATTTTTTGTTGATTTTGGGGTATATTTTTACTTAAAAGGTTCAATTTAAGGAAATTTTTGAGATAAATTGAAAAAATAAGGTATAAGGCGTCGGGTGGGGCCAATAGGTGCCGCCGGAAAATTTTTTTTAATTTTTGTGTGATTGTTAACAGATTTTGATGAAAAATAAGGTAAATTGGGTAATTTTATGATAAATTTGGGAAAAGAATTTGAAAATTTTTCCGAAAATTCCCGAAATTTGCCTAACATTTCGGTAATCGGAAATCGGAATTCCAGCGGTTAAAAAATTTTTCGGAAATTAGAAACCGGAATTCCGACCCCCAAAAACGCCGGAAATCGGAATTCCGACCCCCAAAAACACCGGAAATCGGAATTCCGTGACATTCCGGATGCATATGCATGCGCATTTGAATTCCTTCCTGGCACTCCAATGGTCAGGGTCCATTTGTCCCATTTGGTCCCAGAAAGATTTGGTCCCCGCAAATATGGGTATGCTACCGAGTGTTCTTGTAATTGAACTGACCGAAGAGAAACCGACCGTTTCTGTTAACTGAACCGAAATCGATTCCCGAAACCGAATGTTCTCGGGTTTTCGGCTTGGTTCGGATCAATTTCAAACTGTCAACCCTATAGACCAGGGTACCTAGATGAAAATTTTCAAAAAAAGGACATTCAGTCCAAAAAAAAGATTTTGGGGTCAAAAAAAAGGACATTGCATAAAAATGATTTTGCAGCAATTGTACAGCAATTTTTTCAAGTAAAGAGTATCAAATATCATATTTTTCATTACCCATAATCATTTTGAGCAATTTGGGACTGGAATTTCGGGGCAAGTGAGATCGTAATCCTGTTTAATTTTGGCGATATTCTTAACCTGTTTTTTTTAGGTGTCGGGCTTTGAAATGAGACATTAAATTTTTAATTTGAAAAAGGAAGAATAGGCGGTGCCGATAGGCGCCGCCGTGAAAAATTTTCAAAATATGAGTGTGTTTTGGTAGCAAATCTTGATAAAAAAAAAGACTAATTTTTGGGGATTTTTAAATTAATTTTGAGAAAATTACGCGAATGGGGTCCGGTGGTGCCGATAGGCGCCACCGGGGAAAATTTTGAAAATTTGTACCCTATTTGTTAACAGATTTTCACCAAAAATGGTTAATTTTCGGTCCTTTTTTTTAATTTCAAAAGGATTGAGTGTCCGGCGGTGCCGACAGGCGCCGCCGGGAAAAATTTTGAAAAAATACTAAGAAATCGCTTCAAAAATTAAAAAAAAAGTATTGTTTTCTTCTTTTTTTACCTCACAGTAAGAAAAAAGGACAAAATATGAGCAGTAGGCTAAAAAAAGGACATTTCTTTTAAAAAAGGACATTTTTGATTTAAAAGATTCGACCTCTTCAAAAAAGGACATTTCTTTAAAAAAAGGACATATAGGTACCCTGCTATAGACAAAACTTTACAACTGGCATTTCCATGAATTAAATGCTTTTTTGATTAAATAAAATTGAAATTTAGACCCGATAAATTTCCCGGTTCAAAGTTCCCAATTCAGAAATTTCCCGTGTTTTTTGGGGGCTCGGTTACCGGAGTCACTTTCTGCTTTCGTTACCGATTCCCGGTTAAAATAAAAAATAACGACTGTTTTCACCCCCTCCCTTACCGAATTTTTTATTATTTACACATTAATAATTTCAATAATTAATAAATTTTCTTTTTTTTTCGTTAATTTATTTAAAAATTCAATTCTATCACATTTTTATCTTTCATTTCCCAATGAATCATATTATTATAAACAACTTTCACCAATTTTGTTAACCAAATAATAAAATGGAAATCACAATTATTTACCAAAAGAAAATAAGTATTAAAATATATTTGATAATTATTTTAGCGATTTCAAATTCCATTATAAACTTTTCAAAAAAATAAAAACTATCAAAACAATGGCATTTGTTCCACTCGTTTCTCTCATCTTCTGCCTGACTTTGCCTTGCCATCATTCAAATAAATCCCTCCCAAAAATGTTTAGCAAATTTCCCCATCATGACACTGCTCAGTGGGGGTGCAACGAGGAGGAGGACAAAGCCAATTGCGATGCAATTTTTGCCAATGTTACCAACAAAAAAATCTTTCAATCGCACGAAAAACAGCATCTGAGTAACAAAATGTGCCAAAAATTGAATGGAAATTCAAAAGAAAACAATGGCACAGTTTTCCGAAAGTTTATTTCTGGTATAATATTGGCATTTTGCCAAATTTGAAGACATATGAAAATGAATAATAATCTTTTAATTTGAAAGGCCTTCGATGCAAAGAGGGCTTTTCCCGTGAAAATGGTCTGAACAGTCTGACAGCGGCCAAAGATTACCCAGGCGGACAATATTGTTACGCTGTCAGCTGCATGATCGGTAATTGATTGTTAGATAAATTCAAACCCAATTGATACTTTGATTGACAAACAATAAATCGATGAACTATTTAATTGGCAATTTCATGGTGGGGTAATTAACGTCCATCAGATAATCAATTAACGTTTAATCGATTGATTGATGATGTGCTAATTATAGTTAATTAGAGATAATAAAAAATAATGAATTGTTCGATTGATGACTGATAATAAGTGTTAATTAGATTGAACTAATTGCCTTTATTGCCCCTCTCCCATTTGCTTAGCCTCCGAAAATTACACCCTTTGGGGCTGTGATTTGGAGAAAGATTGCGAGGCGATCAGCAAACGTCGTGCATTTGGGCACAACTGCAGTTGCAAATTTGGCGCCAAAGAAGTGAACATGACAAATGTCAACTCCATGAAGAATGTGTTATTGCCAAATTCGCCGCTGGGGACTTGTAAGAGGGGAAAGGGGGACATTATAAATAAAAGAAGATTTAAAATTATATTTAAAATAGAAAAAATATAAAAAAAAATCCAAATTTCATGGTACAAAAAATAAAATACAAATTGTAATATAACTACTTATTGTAATGTTTGACACAGTTACTTTTGTGTTCCACGAACTTCCGATTCCCGTCGACAATGGCACTGGCACCAAAAAATCGCCACCGCTTTGTGCATTGATTGCCTTAGGTCAAATTCTTTAAAGATAAAATAATTAATTGTATAATTAAATTAAAAAATACAAAAATTTAATTCATATAATTAAATTTAAAAATATATATTTAATTTTTATTAAATTTTTAAATATAACTTTTTTAATTTGTTTTTTTTAATATTTTAAGCTCTTTTGGCTCGTCTTTTTGCGCATAATTTGAAATAAATGAAGTGAACCTTCTTCAGAACAAGAGGAGAAGAATCAGAAGAAGATGAAAGTGGGGCGGAAATGATTTAACGATGAAATGGATAAAAATTCATTAAAAAATGGCAAAATAATGTAATCATTTTTAATGGTTTGTTATGAACATGGCCATTCATTTTTTTCAACAACTTTAATAACATAAGGAATCTAGCCAATTTTCTTTCTGTTCTCATTAAAGTAAAGCTAAAATTAAAGTTCAGATCAATTAATTGCCATTAATTGATCAATTAATTAATTGCTATTAAATGTTTATTAAATGATTAAGTAATTGATTAATTGATACAAATTGACTAATTTATGCTATTAAAAGATCAGTTAATTGCTATTAATTGATTACTTAATTGCTAATAATCTGAAAAGAATGTTGCTCCGCAGAAGAAAATTTGACAAATGCCATTGTTTTTGATAGGTTTTATTTTTTGAAAAAGTGATAATGAATTTAATTGCGTAAATAATTTTATTAAGTTATTTTGGAACAATTTATAAATATTTATTTTTTATTATTAATTATATACTATTTTTATTATAGTTTTTTTCTTTATTAAGGACCGGATTTGTACGAGTTTCTTTTTTTTTTTCGAGCTCATTTCGGTCTAATAATCGGAACCCTCAGTTCGGCGCAACTGCATAACTTTTTATTTTTCGTTCAAATTAAACAATTTAGTATTATTCGTAGCTCTTGACTAGATCTATCAACCTGATAAATTTGAAAAAAATTTGAAAATATACAAAAAAATTATGGCCAAAAAACATCAAAAAATTGAACTTTTCTGCACAGTTCAGCGCAACAGGTCATAACTTTTTTATATATGGATGGATTTTTTGATTTTTTAGCATGATATGCAGCACATATAGAGCTTTCTGATGATACCAATAATATTTGAATAGGCAAACTTAGAAAAAAGTTATGGCTTCTCAAATTGCCGCGCGCGAACTGAGCTGCGCCGACTGAGACCGACCGCTAATATAGTTAAATAACATTTTTAGCTTGGTTTGGAGCTTCTAGGATGCAATTTTCTTTTCCGCATTTGGTGTTTTTGTTTATATTTCCAAATTTTTGTCCATTTTTGGTTTTGAAAAAACAAAATTATCAGAAAAAGCAATAAAAATGAAAATACCCCTAAAATAAATTTCTCGAAAATTTTCAAAAATGTATCTCATTAATCAGAGATCCCATCAAAAATTTTCCGAAAAAGTACTTTGCTGGTCAAAAATAAGTACATTTTTGAAAACGTTTGTTTAAGTTTAAAATTGCATTTTATTCAACAAAATTAAACATGAACAACATATTTTTCTCCACCAACATTTTTTTTGAGCAGTTCCGGCTTTGAAATGAGATTAACATTTCTGAACTTGTATCAAAATTCACTTTTACTTACACCAGGCAAAAAGGAGGGTCGGCGGTGCCGATAGGCGCCGCCGGGGGAAATTTTGAAAATTAACTATATTTTGATAACAAATCTTGACAAAAAATTACCAATTTTTGAGGATTTTTATGATAATTTTGAAAAAACCTACGCAAATTGGGGTCGGTGGTGCCGATAGGCGCCACCGGGGAAATTTTGAAAATTTATTACAATTTGTTTAAGAATTTTCCCTAAAAACAGTCAAATTTACGCTCATAATCAGCGTGAAATTGCGCTTTAGTGGGGCCATTAACGTTATAATCTCAGAACCGGAGAAAAATTTGAATATTTTGGCAAAAATTGTTAAAATTTTATTTATAAAATTCGCTTCAATAGATATATTTATTTCAAATATTGGCTAAAAAAACCGAAATTTTCCTTTGAGTCCCAAAATAAGTCAAAAATAAGTACAACTGACTCAAATAAGTACAATACTTATAAATAATACATTTTAAATTTATAAGTTTTGCACCCTCCAAATAAGTACAATACTTAAAATAAGTATAAATGGGATCTCTGCATTAAATTAATCCCTGATTTTTTTGGCAAATTTTTAAAAAAAAAAACTTCAATAATATAACTTCAAATGTTTGAATTTTTTAAACTAAACAAAATATTTTTCCCCGTTGCCTTAAAATAGCCAATTTACCATGAGGTTTTAAAAGTATGAAATATTTGGAAATATCTTTGAGAAATTTTGCCTTAATTTTCAAAAATTTGTATTTTTTTCAACAAATGCCAAATTTTATGATTTTTTCTTCGTTTTTTTTTTCAATTTTAACTAAAGATGTCAAAAAATGGACTTTTTTACCCAATTTTTCTCTATAAATTTTATTGTTTCTAAAAATTTCCCCGGCTGTGCCTATCGGCACCGCCGGACAGCATTTATTAAAATTTGCAAGTATTAATGAAATAGGCTCCAAATCCTCAAAAATAAACAGTTTCCTGAGCTTACAAAATTGGCACA
>JBDPZO010000653.1:0-57357 GCA_039877585.1 Heterodera filipjevi | reverse complement strand
TTCACATTTTTTGAAAATTTTTCGGATCCGTTTCGCAGACTATAGTTTCCATGTTAGTTGCGAAGCTTTACATAATAACCCAATTCGTGAGATATTTCGTAATGACATCAGAAAATTCCTAAGAAATCAACATTTAGTTGGTCATTACACAAAAAAAAAGAAAGAAATAATGCATTCAAATATTAAATACATTAAAATAGGGCAGGAAAATTTGATTTCCCGGATCCGGAATTGAATTTTAAACTGAAAATTTTTCCGTCTGATCCGGACCGGATTTCTCTTGAAAAATTACCGGCCGGACCGGATTAAACTCCGGTGAGGCCCAAAACCATAATTCCGACGCGGATCCGGAAAAACCGGCCGCAATCCGGTTCTGGTGCCAACACAATTTAAATGCTTTTTGCAAAAAGAATTATTTGTTTAATAGGTTTCCTTTTTTAATATTGCAAACGAATAATAGATAGTAAGAAATAATTCCAATTTTAAGCACCGCCGTGAGGCAGCGCAGTTCCAAATTTTCCTTGCCACAGGTATTTGGGCAGGATACGCCAAGTACCTCAAACTTGGGTAATTAAACCGAAGACTGAGGCGCTGTGGCTGATAAAATCTCAACTATTGGAAACACGAATGCTGTGCGAACACTTTGAGGTCCCTTCTCTGACTCTTCATTGCTGCAGTTGTGCATTTTCTTCATTATTTTCTTCCACCCTTCGTCTAGTTGTCCTCTCGTTTTCTATCTGATTTTTCCATCACATCTTTTTCGCCACCCTCCGCTGGTTTCTCTATTTTCCTTTGCCTTAGCTTTCTTGCCCCTCATTGTTTCTTAATTGATTGACTTTTCATCTTTTATAGGTCGATTTAACTTGGTGTTAGGCAAATTTAATTTCTCGGGTCCGGAACGGGATTTCCATTTTTTAAATTTACAGGTGTGATTTTTCCTGGTTACTTTTTTGAAAATTTTTCGGGATCCGTTCGCAGACTATAAGCTTTTCCATGTTAAGTTGCTGAGCTAGCTTTTATTCAGTTAATACCCAATTAGTGAAGATATTTCGTAATGACATCAGGAAAATTCCTAGAAAATCAACATTTAGTTGGTCTTACAACAAAAAAAGAAAAATATGCTTCAAATATTAAATACATTAAATAGGGCAGGGAAAATTTGATTTCCGATCCGGAATTGAATTTTAAACTGAAATTTTTTCCGTCTGACCGGAACCGGATTTCATTTGAAAATTACCGGCCGGATCCGGATTAAAACTCCGGTGAGGCCCAACCATAATTCCGGACGCGGATCCGGAAAAACCGGCCGCAATCCGGTGGGTGCCAAACACAAATTAAATGCTTTTTTGCAAAAAGAAATATTATTTTTATAGGTTTCCTTTTTTAATATGCAAACGAATAATAGATAGTAAAAAAATAAATTCCAATTTTAGCACCGCCGTGAGGCAGCGCAGTTCCAAAATTTATTCCTTGCCACAGGTATTAGGGCAGGATACGCCAAGTACCTCAAACTTGGGTAATTAAACCGAAGACTGAGGCGCTGTGGCTGATAATAAGTCTCAACTATTGGAAACATCGAATGCTGTGCGAACACTTTGAGGTCCCTTCTCTGACTCTTCCATTGCTGCAGTTGTGCATTTTCTTCATTATTCTCTTCCACCCTTCGTCTAGTTGTCTCTCGTTTTCTATCTGATATTTTCCATCCCATCTTTTTCGCCACCCTCCGCTGGTTCTCTATTTTCCTTTGCCTTAGCTTTCTTGCCCCTCATTGTTTCTTATTGATTGACTTTCATCTTTTATAGGTCGATTTAACTTGGTGTTAGGCAAATTTAATTTCTCGGGTCCGGAACGGGATTTCCATTTTTTTAAATTTACAGTGTGATTTTTCCTGGTTACATTTTTTTGAAATTTTTTCGGGAATCCGTTCGCAGACTATAAGCTTTTCCATGTTAGTTGCTGAGCTAGCTTTTATTCAGTTAAATAACCCAATTAGTGAAGATATTTCGTAATGACCATCGGAAAATTCCTAAGAAAATCAACATTTAGTTGGTCATTACCCAAAAAAAAGAAAGAATAATGCATTCAATATTAAATACATTAAAATAGGGCAGGGAAAATTTGATTTCCCGGTCCGGAATTGAATTTTAACTGAAAATTTTTCCGTCTGATCCGGAACCGAATTTCATTTGAAAAATTACCGGCCGATCCGGATTAAAACTCCGGTGAGGCCCAAACCATAATTCCGGACGCGGATCCGGAAAAAACCGGCCGCAATCCGGTTCGGTGCCAAACACAAATTTAATGCTTTTTGCAAAAAGAAATATTAGTTTAATAGTTTCCTTTTTTAATATGCAAACGAATAATAGATAGTAAAGAAATAAATTCCAATTTTAAGCACCGCCGTGAGGCAGCGCAGTTCCAAAATTTATTCCTTGCCACAGTTATTATGGCAGGATCACGCCAAGTACCTCAAACTTGTGTAATTAAACCGAAGACTGAGGCGCTGTGGCGGATAATAAATTCTCAACTATTGGAAACATCGAATGCTGTGCGAACACTTTGAGGTCCCTTCTCTGACTCTTCCATTGCTGCAGTTGTGCATTTTCTTCATTATTTCTCTTCCACCCTTCGTCTAGTTGTCTCTCGTTTTCTATCTGATATTTTCCATCACATCTTTTTCGCACCCCTCCGCTGGTTTCTCTATTTTCCTTTGCCTTAGCTTTCTGCCCCTCATTGTTTCTTAATTGATTACTTTCATCTTTTAAGGTCGATTTAACTTGGTGTTAGGCAAATTTAATTTCTCGGTCCGGAACGGGATTTCCTTTTTTTAAATTTACGGTGTGATTTTTCCTGGTTACATTTTTTGAAAATTTTTCGGGATCCGTTCGCAGACTATAAGCTTTTCCATGTTAAGTTGCTGACTAGCTTTTATTCATTAATAACCCAATTAGTGAAGATATTTCGTAATGACATCATGAAATTCCTAAGAAATCAACATTTAGTTGGTCATTACACAAAAAAAAAAGAAAAAATAATCTTCAAATATTAAATACATTAAATATGGCAGGGAAAATTGATTCCGGATCCGGATTGAATTTTAAACTGAAAATTTTCCGTCTGATCCGGAACCGGATTTCATTTGAAAAATTACCGGCCGATCCGGATTAAACTCCGGTGAGGCCAAAACATAATTCCGGACGCGGATCCGGAAAAAACCGGCCGCAATCCGGTTGGTGCCAAACCCAAATTTAATGCTTTTTTGCAAAAAGAATATTATGTTTAATAGGTTTCCTTTTTTAATATGCAACGAATAATAGATGTAAAGAATAAATTCCAATTTTAAGCACCGCCGTGAGGCACGCAGTTCCAAAATTTATTCCTTGCCACGGTATTATGGGCAGGATACGCCAGTACCTCAACCTTGGGTAATTAAACCGAAGACTGAGGCGCTGTGGCTGATATAAAAGTCTCAACTATTGGAAACATCGAATGCTGTGCGAACACTTTGAGGTCCCTTCTCTGACTCTTCCATTGCTGCAGTTGTGCATTTTCTTCATTTTTCTCTCCCACCCTCGTCTAGTTGTCTCTCGTTCTACTCTGATATTTTCCATCACATCTTTTTCGCCACCCTCCGCTGGTTTCTCTATTTTCCTTTGCCTTAGCTTTCTTGCCCCTCATTGTTTCTTATTGATTGACTTTTCATCTTTTATAGGTCGATTTAACTTGGTGTTAGGCAAATTTAATTTCTCGGGTCCGAACGGGATTTCCATTTTTTTAAATTTACAGGTGTGATTTTTCCTGGTTACATTTTTTGAAATTTTTCGGGATCCGTTCGCAGACTATAAGCTTTTCCATGTTAAGTTGCTGAGCTAGCTTTTATTCAGTTAATACCCAATTAGTGAAGATATTTCGTAATGACATCATGAAAATTCCTAAGAAAATCAACATTTAGTTGGTCATATACACAAAAAAAAAGAAAGAAATAATGCATTCAAATATTAAATACATTAATAGGGCAGGGAAAATTTGATTTCCCGGATCCGGAATTGAATTTTAAACTGAAAATTTTTCCGTCTGATCCGGAACCGGATTTCATTTGAAAAATACCGGCCGGATCCGGATTAAAACTCCGGTGAGGCCCAACACATAATTCCGGACGCGGATCCGGAAAAAACCGGCCGCAATCCGGTTCGGTGCCAAACACAAATTTAAATGCTTTTTTGCAAAAAAAATATTATGTTTAATAGGTTTCTTTTTTAATTGCAAACGAATAGATAGTAAAGAAATAATTCCAATTTTAGCACCGCCGTGAGGCAGCGCAGTTCCAAAATTTATTCCTTGCCACAGTATTATGGGCAGGATACGCCAAGTACTCAAACTGGGTAATTAAACCGAAGACTGAGGCCTGTGGCGATAATAAAGTCTCAACTATTGGAAACATCGAATCGTGCGAACACTTTGAGGTCCCTTCTCGGACTCTTCCATTGCTGCAGTTGTGCTTTTCTTCATTATTTCTCTTCCACCCTTCGTCTAGTTGTCCTCTCGTTTCTCTCTGATATTTTCCATCACTCTTTTTCCCACCCTCCGCTGTTTCTTATTTTCCTTTGCCTTAGCTTTCTTGCCCCTCAGTTTTCTTATTTGTTGACTTTTCATCTTTTATAGGTCATTTAACTTGGTGTTAGGCAAATTTAATTTCTCGGGTCCGGAACGGGATTTCCTTTTTTTTAAATTTACAGGTGATTTTTCCTGGTTACATTTTTTGAAATTTTTTCGGGATCCTTTCGCAGACTATAAGCTTTTCCATGTTAAGTTGCTGAGCTAGCTTTTATTCGTTATAACCCAATTAGTGAAGATATTTCGTATGACATCATGAAATTCCTAAGAAAATCAACATTTAGTTGGTCATTACACAAAAAAAGAAAGAAATAATGCATTCAAATATTAAATACATTAAATAGGGCAGGGAAAATTTGATTTCCCGGATCCGGAATTGAATTTTAAACTGAAAATTTTTCCGTCTGATCCGGAACCGGATTTTATAAATTACCGGCCGGATCCGGATTAAAACTCCGGTGAGGCCCAAAACCATAATTCCGGACGCGGATCCGGAAAAAACCGGCCGCAATCCGGTTCGGGCCAAACACAATTAAATGCTTTTTTGCAAAAAGAAATATTATGTTTAATAGGTTTCCTTTTTTAATATGCAAACGAATAATAGATAGTAAAGAAATAAATTCCAATTTTAAGCACCGCCGTGAGGCAGCGCAGTTCCAAAATTTATTCCTTGCCACAGGTATTATGGCAGTCCGCCAAGTACCTCAAACTTGGGTAATTAACCGAAGACTGAGGCGCTGTGGCTGATAATAAAGTCTCAACTATTGGAAACATCGAATGCTGTGCGAACTTTGAGGCCCCTTCTCTGACCTTCATGGCTGCAGTTGTGCATTTTCTTCATTATTTCTCTTCCACCCTTCGTCTAGTTGTCTCTCGTTTTCTTATCTGATATTTTCCATCACATCTTTTTCGCCACCTCCGCTGGTTTCTCTATTTCCTTTGCCTTAGCTTTCTTGCCCCTCATTGTTTTAATTGATTGACTTTTCATCTTTTATAGTTCGATTTAACTTGGTGTTAGGCAAATTTATTTCTCGGGTCCGGAACGGGATTTCCATTTTTTTAAATTTACAGGTGTGATTTTTCCTGGTTACATTTTTTGAAAATTTTTCGGAATCCGTTCGCAGACTATAACGTTTTCCATGTTAGTTGCTGAGCTAGCTTTTATTCAGTTAAATAACCAATTAGTGAAGATATTTCGTAATGACATCAGAAATTCCTAAGAAAATCAATTTAGTTGGTCATTACACAAAAAAAAGAAAGAAATAATGCATTCAAATATTAAATACATTAAATAGGGCAGGAAATTTTGATTTCCCGGATCCGGAATTGAATTTTAAACTGAAAATTTTTCCGTCTGATCCGGAACGGATTTCTTTGAAATTACCGGCCGATCCGGATTAAAACTCCGGTGAGGCCCAAAACCATAATCCGGACGCGGATCCGGAAAAACCGGCCGCATCCGGTTCGGTGCCAAACCAAATTTAATGCTTTTTGCAAAAAGAAATATTATGTTTAATAGGTTTCCTTTTTTAATATGCAAACGAATAATAGATAGTAAGATAAATTCCAATTTTAAGCACCGCCGTGAGGCAGCGCAGTTCCAAATTTATTCCTTGCCACAGGTATTATGGGCAGGATACGCCAATACCTCAAACTTGGGTAATTAAACCGAAGACTGAGGCGCTGTGGCTGATAATAAAGTCTCAACTATTGGAAAATCGAATGCTGTGCGAACACTTGAGGTCCCTTCTCTCCTCTTCATTGCTGCGTTGTGCATTTCTTCATTATTTCTCTTCCACCCTTCGTCTAGTTGTCTCTTCTTTCTATCTGATTTTTCCATCACATCTTTTCGCCACCCTCCGCTGGTTTCTCTATTTTCCTTTGCCTTAGCTTTCTTGCCCCTCATTGTTTCTTAATTGATTGACTTTTCATCTTTTATAGGTCGATTTAACTTGTGTTAGCAAATTTAATTTCTCGGGTCCGGAACGGGATTTCCATTTTTTAATTACAGTGTGATTTTTCCTGGTTACATTTTTTGAAAATTTTTCGGGAATCCGTTCGCAGACTATAAGCTTTTCCATGTTAAGTTGCTGAGCTACTTTTATTCAGTTAAATCACAATTAGTGAATATTTCGTAATGACATCGGAAAATTCCTAAGAATCAACATTTAGTTGGTCATTACACAAAAAAAGAAGAAATAATGCATTCAATATAATACATTAAAATAGGGCAGGGAAAATTTGATTTCCCGATCCGGAATTGAATTTTAAACTGAAAATTTTTCCGTCTGATCCGGAACCGATTTCATTTTGAAAAATTCCGGCCGGTCCGGATTAAAACTCCGGTGAGGCCCAAAACCATAATTCCGGACGCGGTCCGGAAAAAACCGGCCGCAATCCGGTTCGGTGCCAAACCACAAATTTAAATGCTTTTTTGCAAAAAAAATATTATGTTTAATAGGTTTTCTTTTAATATGCAAACGAATAATGAGTAAAGAAATAAATTCAATTTTAAGCACCGCCGTGAGGCAGCGCAGTTCCAAAATTTATTCCTTGCCACAGGTATTATGGGCAGGATACGCCAAGTACCTCAAACTTGGGTAATTAAACCGAGAACTGAGGCGCTGTGCTGATAATAAAGTCTCAACTATTGGAAACATCGAATGCTGTGCGAACACTTTGAGGTCCCTTCTTGACTCTTCCATTGCTGCAGTTGTGCATTTTCTTCTTATTTCTCTTCCACCCTTCGTCTAGTTTTCTCTTTTCTATCTGATTTTTCCATCACATCTTTTTCGCCACCCTCCGCTGGTTTCTCTATTTCCTTTGCCTTAGCTTTCTTGCCCCTCATTGTTTCTTAATTGATTGACTTTTCATCTTTTATAGGTCGATTTAACTTGGTGTTAGGCAAATTTAATTTCGGGTCCGGAACGGGATTTCCATTTTTTAAATTTACAGGTGTGTTTTTTCCTGGTTACATTTTTTGAAAATTTTTCGGGATCCGTTCGCAGACTATAAGCTTTTCCATGTTAGTTGCTGACTAGCTTTATTCATTAAATAACCCAATTAGTGAAGATTTTCGTAGACATCATGAAAATTCCTAAGAAAATCAACATTTAGTTGGTCATTACACAAAAAAAGAAAGAAATAATGCATTCAAATATTAAATACATTAAAATAGGAGGAAAATTTGATTTCCCGGATCGAATTGATTTTAAACTGAAATTTTTCCGTCTGATCCGGAACCGGATTTTTAAAACCGGCCGATCCGGATTAAAACTCCGGAGGCCCAAACCATATCCGGACGCGGATCCGGAAAAAACCGGCCGCAATCCGGTTCGGTGCCAAACACAAATTTAATGCTTTTTTGCAAAAAGAAATATTATGTTTAATAGGTTTCCTTTTTTAATATGCAAACGAATAATAGATAGTAAAGAAATAATTCCATTTAAGCCCGCCGTGGGCAGCGCAGTTCCAAAATTTTTCCTTGCCACAGGTATTATGGGCGGATACGCCAAGTACCTCACTTGGGTAATAAATAACCGAGACTGAGGCGCTTGTGGCTGATAATAAGTCCAACTATTGGACATCGAATGCTGTGCGAACACTTTGAGGTCCCTTCTCTGACTCTTCCATTGCTGCAGTTGTGCATTTTCTTCATTATTTCTCTTCCACCCTTCGTCTAGTTGTCTCTCGTTTTCTATCTGATATTTTCCATCACATCTTTTTCGCCACCTCCGCTGGTTTCTCTATTTTCCTTTGCCTTAGCTTTCTTGCCCTCATTGTTTCTTAATTGATTGACTTTTCATCTTTTATAGGTCGATTTAACTTGGTGTTAGGCAATTTAATTTCTCGGGTCCGGAACGGGATTTCCATTTTTTAAATTTACAGGTGTGATTTTTCCTGGTTACTTTTTTGAAAATTTTTCGGGATCCGTTCGCAACTATAAGCTTTTCCATGTTAAGTTGCTGAGCTAGCTTTATCAGTTATAACCCAATTATTGAAGATATTTCGTAATGACTCATGAAAATTCCTAAGAAAATCAACATTTAGTTGGTCATTCACACAAAAAAGAAAGAAATAATGCATTCAAATATTAAATACATTAAAATAGGGCAGGGAAAATTTGATTTCCCGGATCCGGAATTGAATTTTAAACTGAAAATTTTTCCGTCTGATCCGGAACCGGATTTCATTTTGAAAAATTACCGGCCGGATCCGGATTAAAACTCCGGTGAGGCCCAAAACCATAATTCCGGACGCGGATCCGGAAAAAACCGGCCGCAATCCGGTTCGGTGCAAACACAAATTTAAATGCTTTTTTGCAAAAAGAAATTATGTTTAATAGGTTTCCTTTTTAATATGCAAACGAATAATGATAGTAAAGAAATAAATTCCAATTTTAAGCACCGCCGTGAGGCAGCCAGTTCCAAATTTTATTCCTTGCCACAGGTATTATGGGCAGGATACGCCAAGTACCTCAACTTGGTAATTAAACCGAAGACTGAGGCGCTGTGCTGATAATAAAGTCTCAACTTGTAACATCGAGGCTGTGCGAACACTTTGAGGTCCCTTCTCTGACTCTTCCATTGCTGCAGTTGTGCATTTTCTTCATTATTTCTCTTCCACCCTTCGTCTAGTTGTCTCTCTTTTTCTATCTGATATTTTCCATCACATCTTTTTCGCCACCCTCCGCTGTTTTCTCTATTTTCCTTTGCCTTAGCTTTCTTGCCCCTCATTGTTTCTTAATTGATGACTTTTCATCTTTTATAGGTCGATTTAACTTGTGTTTAGGCAAATTTAATTTCTCGGGTCCGGAACGGGATTTCCATTTTTTTAAATTTACAGTGTGATTTTTCCTGGTTACATTTTTTGAAAATTTTTCGGGAATCCGTTCGCAGACTATAAGCTTTTCCATGTTAAGTTGCTGAGCTAGCTTTTATTCAGTTAATAACCAATTAGTGAGATATTTCGTAATGACATCATGAAAATTCCTAAGAAAATCAACATTTAGTTGGTCATTACACAAAAAAAAAGAAAGAAATAATGCATTCAAATATTAAATACTTAAAATAGGGCAGGGAAAATTTGTTTCCCGGATCCGGAATTGAATTTAAACTGAAAATTTTTCCGTCTGATCCGACCGATTTCATTTTGAAAAATTACCGGCCGGATCCGGATTAAAACTCCGTGAGGCCCAAAACCATAATTCCGGACGCGGTCCGGAAAAAACCGGCCGCAATCCGGTTCGGTGCCAAACACAATTTAATGCTTTTTTGCAAAAGAAATATTATGTTTAATAGGTTTCCTTTTTTAATATGCAAACGAATAATAGATAGTAAAGATAAATTCAATTTTAAGCACCGCGTGAGGCAGCGCAGTTCCAAAATTTATTCCTTGCCACAGGTATTATGGGCAAGGATACGCCAAGTACTCAAACTTGGGTAATTAAACCGAACTGAGGCGCTGTCTGATAATAAAGTCTCAACTATTAAACATCGAATGCTGTGCGAACACTTTGAGTCCCTTTGACTCTTCCATTTGCAGTTGTGCATTTTCTTCATTATTTCTCTTCCACCCTTCGTCTAGTTGTCTCTCGTTTTCTATCTGATATTTTCCATCACATCTTTTTCGCCACCCTCCGCTGGTTTCTCTATTTTCCTTTGCCTTGCTTTCTTGCCCCTCATTGTTCTTATTGATTGACTTTCATCTTTATAGGTCGATTTAACTTGGTGTTAGGCAAATTTAATTTCTCGGGTCCGGAACGGATTCCTTTTTTTTAAATTTACAGGTGTGATTTTTCCTGGTTTTTTTTGAAAATTTTTCGGGATCCGTTCGCAGACTATAAGCTTTTCCATGTTAAGTTGCTGAGCTAGCTTTTATTCAGTTAATAACCCAATTAGTGAAGATATTTCGTAATGACATCATGAAAATTCCAAAGAAATCACATTAGTTGGTCATTACACAAAAAAAAGAAAGAAATAATGCATTCAAATATAAATACATTAAATAGGGCAGGAAAATTTGATTTCCCGGACCGGAATTGAATTTTAAACTGAAATTTTCCGTCTGATCCGAACCGGATTTCAAACCCGGCCGGATCCGGATTAAAACTCCGGTGAGGCCCAAAACCATAATTCCGGACGCGGATCCGGAAAAAAACGGCCGCAATCCGGTTCGGTGCCAAACACAAATTTAAATGCTTTTTTGCAAAAAGAATATTATGTTTAATAGGTTTCCTTTTTAATATGCAAACGAATAATAGATAGTAAAGAAATAAATTCCAATTTAGCACCGCCGTGAGGCAGCGCAGTTCCAAAATTTTTCCTTGCCACAGGTATTATGGCAGGATACGCCAAGTACCTCAACTTGGGTAATTAAACGCAGACTGGGCGCTGTGGCTGATAATAAAGTCTCAACTATTGGAAACATCGAATGCTGTGCGAACACTTTGAGGTCCCTTCTCTGACTCTTCCATTGCTGCAGTTGTGCATTTTCTTCATTATTTCTCTTCCACCCTTCGTCTAGTTGTCCTTCTTTTCTATCTGATATTTTCCATCACATCTTTTTCGCCACCCTCCGCTGGTTTCTCTATTTTCCTTTGCCTTAGCTTTCTTGCCCCTCATTGTTTCTTAATTGTGACTTTTCATCTTTTATAGGTCGATTTAACTTGTGTTAGGCAAATTTAATTTCTCGGGTCCGGAACGGGATTTCCATTTTTTAAATTTACAGTGTGTTTTTCGCTGTTACATTTTTTGAAATTTTTCGGGATCCGTTCGCAGACTATAAGCTTTTCCATGTTAAGTTGCTGACTAGCTTTTATTCAGTTAAATAACCAATTAGTGAAGATTTTTCGTAATGACATCATGAAAATTCCTAGAAAATCAACTTTAGTTGGTCATTACCAAAAAAGAAAGAAAATAATGCATTCAAATATTAAATACATTAAAATGGGCAGGGAAAATTTGATTTCCGCTCCGGAATTGAATTTTAAACTGAAAATTTTTCCGTCTGATCCGGAACCGGATTTCATTTGAAAAATTACCGGCCGATCCGGATTAAAACTCCGGTGAGGCCCAAACCATAATTCCGGAGCGGTCCGAAAAAACCGGCCGCAATCCGGTTCGGTGCCAAACACAAATTTAAATGCTTTTTTGCAAAAGAAATATTATGTTTAATAGGTTTCCTTTTTTAATAGCAAACGAATAATGAAAGTAAGAAATAATTCCAATTTTAAGCACCGCCGTGAGGCAGCGCAGTTCCAAAATTTATTCCTTGCCACAGGTATTATGGGCAGGACGCCAAGTACCTCAACTTGGGTAATTAAACCGAAGACTGAGCGCTGTGCGGATATAAAGTCTCAACTATTGGAAACATCGAATGCTGTGCGAACACTTTGAGGTCCCTTCTTGACTCTCCATTGCTGCAGTTGTGCATTTTCTTCATTATTCTTCTTCCCCCCTTCGTCTATTGTCTCTCTGTTCTATCTGATATTTTCCATCACATCTTTTTCGCCACCCTCCGCTGGTTTCTCTATTTTCCTTTGCCTTACTTTCTTGCCCCTCATTGTTTCTTAATTGTTGACTTTTCATCTTTTATAGGTCGATTTAACTGGGTGTTAGCAAATTTAATTTCTCGGGTCCGGAACGGGATTTCCATTTTTTAAATTTACAGTGTTGATTTTCCTGGTTACATTTTTTGAAAATTTTTCGGGATCCGTTCGCAGACTATAAGCTTTTCCATGTTAAGTTGCTGAGCTGCTTTTATTCAGTAAATAACCCAATTAGTAAAGATATTTCGTATGACATCATGAAAATTCCAAAGAAATCAACATTTATTGGTCATTCACAAAAAAAAGAAAGAAATAATGCATTCAAATATTAAATACTTAAAATAGGGCAGGAAATTTGATTTCCCGGATCCGGAATTGAATTTTAAACTGAAAATTTTTCCGTCTGATCCGGAACCGGATTTTTAAAAACCGGCCGGATCCGGATTAAAACTCCGGTGAGGCCCAAAACCATAATCCGGACGCGGATCCGGAAAAAACGGCCGCAATCCGTCGGTGCCAAACACAAATTTAAATGCTTTTTTGCAAAAGAAAATATTTGTTTAATAGGTTCCTTTTTTAATATCAAACGAAATAGATAGTAAAGAAATAAATTCCAATTTTAAGCACCGCCGTGAGGCAGCGCAGTTCCAAAATTTTTCCTTGCCACAGGTATTATGGGCAGGATACGCCAAGTACCTCAAACTTGGGTAATTAAACCGGACTGAGGCGCTGTGGCTGATATAAAGTCTCAACTATTGGAAACATCGAATGCTGTGCGAACACTTTGAGGTCCCTTCTCTGACTCTTCCATTGCTGCGGTTGTGCTTTTCTTCATTATTTCTCTTCCACCCTTCGTCTAGTGTTGTCTCGTTTTCTATCTGTATTTCCATCAAATCTTTTTCGCCACCCTCCGCTGGTTTCTCTATTTTCCTTTGCCTTAGCTTTCTTGCCCCTCATTGTTTCTTAATTGATTGACTTTCATCTTTTATAGGTCGATTTAACTTGGTGTTAGGCAAATTTATTCTCGGGTCCGGAACGGGATTTCCATTTTTTAAATTTACAGGTTGATTTTTCCTGGTTACATTTTTTGAAATTTTTTCGGGATCCGTTCGCAGACTATAAGCTTTTCCATGTTAAGTTGCTATATCATTCCCAATTAGTGAAGATATTTCGTATGACATCATGAAAATTCCTAAGAAAATCAACATTTAGTTGGTCATTACACAAAAAAAGAAAGAAATAATGCATTCAAATATTAATACATTAAAATAGGGCAGGGAAATTTGATTTCCCGGATCCGGATTGAATTTAAACTGAAAATTTTTCCGTCTATCCGGAACCGGATTTCATTTTGAAAAATTACCGGCCGGATCCGGATTAAAACTCCGTGAGGCCCAAAACCATAATTCCGGACGCGGATCCGAAAAAAACCGGCCGCAATCCGGTCGGTGCCAACACACAAATTTAAATGCTTTTTTTGCAAGAAATATTATGTTTAATAGGTTTCCTTTTTAATATGCAAACGAATAGATAAGTAAGAAAAATTCCAATTTTAAGACCGCCGTGAGGCAGCGCAGTTCCAAAATTTATTCCTTGCCACAGGTATATGGGCAGGATACGCCAAGTACCTCAAACTTGGGTAATTAAACCGAAGACTGAGGCGCTGTCTGATAATAAAGTCTCAACTATTGGAACATCGAATGCTGTGCGAACACTTTGAGGTCCCTTCTTGACTCTTCCATTGCTGCAGTTGTGCATTTTCTTCATTATTTCTCTTCCACCCTTCGTCTAGTTGTCTCTTCTTTTCTATCTGATATTTTCCATCACATCTTTTTCGCCACCTCCCTGGTTTCTCTATTTTCCTTTGCCTTAGCTTTCTTGCCCCTCATTGTTTCTTAATTGATTGACTTTTCATCTTTTATAGGTCGATTTAACTTGGTGTTAGGCAAATTTAATTTTCGGGTCCGGAACGGGATTTCCATTTTTTTAAATTTACAGGTGTGATTTTCCTGGTTACATTTTTTGAAAATTTTTCGGGATCCGTTCGCACTATAACTTTCCATGTTAAGTTGCTGAGCTAGCTTTATTCGTTAAATAACCCAATAGTGAAGATTTTCGTAATGACATCATGAAAATTCCAAAGAAATCAACATTTAGTTGGTCATTACACAAAAAAAAGAAAGAAATAATGCATTCAAATATTAAATACTTAAAATAGGCAGGAATTTTGATTTCCGGATCCGGAATTGAATTTTAAACTGAAATTTTTCCGTCTGATCGGCGGAACCATTTTTTACCGGCCGGATCCGGATTAAAACTCCGGTGAGGCCCAAACCATAATTCCGGACGCGGATCCGGAAAAAACCGGCCGCAATCCGGTTCGGTGCCAACACAAATTAAATGCTTTTTTGCAAAAAGAAATATTTGTTTATAGGTTTCCTTTTTAATATGCAAACGAATAATAGATAGTAAAGAATAAATTCCAATTTTAAGCACCGCCGTGAGCAGCGCAGTTCCAAAATTTTTCCTTGCCACAGGTATTATGGGCAGGATACGCCAAGTACCTCAAACTTGGGTAATTAAACCGAAGACTGAGGCGCTTGTGGCTGTAATAAAGTCTCAACTATTGGAAACATCGAATGCTGTGCGAACACTTTGAGGTCCCTTCTCTGACTCTTCCATTGCTGCAGGTTGTGCATTTTCTTCATTATTTCTCTTCCACCCTTCGTCTAGTGTCTCTCTCGTTTCTATCTGATATTTTCCATCACATCTTTTTCGCCACCCTCCGCTGTTTCTCTATTTCCTTTGCCTTACTTTCTTGCCCCTCTGTTTTCTTATATGATTGACTTTTCATCTTTTATAGGTCATATTTACTTGGTGTTAGGCAAATTTAATTCTCGGGTCCGGAACGGGATTTCCATTTTTTTAAATTTACAGGTGTGATTTTTCCTGGTTACATTTTTTGAAAATTTTTCGGGATCCGTTCGCAGACTATAAGCTTTTCCATGTTAAGTTGCTGCTATTATCCCAATTAGTGAAGATATTTCGTAATGACATCTGAAAATTCCTAAGAAATCACATTTAGTTGTCATTACACAAAAAAAAAGAAGAAATAATGCATTCAATATTAAATACATTAAATAGGCAGGAAAATTTGATTTCCCGGATCCGGAATTGAATTTAAACTGAAAATTTTCCGTCTGATCCGGAACCGGATTTCATTTTGAAAAATTACCGGCCGGATCCGGATTAAAACTCCGGTGAGGCCCAAAACCATATTCCGGACGCGATCCGGAAAAAACCGCCGCAATCCGGTTCGGTGCCAAACACAAATTAATGCTTTTTTGCAAAAAGAAATATTATGTTTAATAGGTTTCCTTTTTTAATATGCAAACGAATAATAGATAGTAAAGAAATAAATTCCAATTTTAAGCACCGCCGTGAGGCAGCGCAGTTCAAAATTTATTCCTTGCCACAGGTATTATGGGCAGGATACGCCAAGTACCTCAAACTTGGGTAATTAAACCGAAGACTGAGGCGCTGTGGCTGATAATAAAGTCTCAACTATTGGAAACATCGAATGCTGTGCGAACCTTTGGTCCCTTCTCTGACTCTTCCATTGCTGCAGTTGTGCATTTTCTTCATTATTTCTCTTCCACCCTTCGTCTAGTTGCCTCTCGTTTTCTATCTGATATTTTCCATCACATCTTTCGCCACCCTCCGCTGGTTTCTCTATTTTCCTTTGCCTTAGCTTTCTTGCCCTCATTGTTTCTTAATTGATTGACTTTTCATCTTTTATAGGTCGATTTAACTTGGTGTTAGGCAATTTAATTTCTCGGGTCCGGAACGGGATTTCCATTTTTTTAAATTTACAGGTGTGATTTTTCCGGGTACATTTTTTGAAAATTTTCGGGATCCGTTCGCAACTATAAGCTTTTCCATGTTAAGTTGCTGAGCTAGCTTTTATTCAGTTAAATAACCATTAGTGAAGATATTTCGTAATGACATCATGAAAATTCCTAAGAAAATCAACATTTATTGGCATTACACAAAAAAAGAAGAAATAATGCTTTCAAATATTAAATACATTAAATAGGGCAGGGAAAATTGATTTCCCGGATCCGGAATTGAATTTTAACTGAAATTTTTTCCGTCTGATCCGGAACCGGATTTTTTAAAAATTACCGGCCGGATCCGGAAAACTCCGGTGAGGCCCAAAACCATAATTCCGGACGCGGATCCGGAAAAAACCGGCCGCAATCCGGTTCGGTGCCAACACACAATTTAAATGCTTTTGCAAAAAGAATATTATGTTTAATAGGTTTCCTTTTTTAATATGCAAACGAATAATAGATAGTAAGAAATAAATTCCAATTTTAAGCACCGCCTGAGGCAGCGCAGTTCCAAATTTATTCCTTGCCACAGGTATTATGGGCAGGATACGCCAAGTACCTCAAACTTGGGTATTAAACCGAAGACTGAGGCGCTGTGGCTGTAATAAAGTCTCAACTATTGGAAACATCGAATGCTGTGCGAACACTTTGAGGTCCCTTCTCTGACTCTTCCATTGCTGCAGTTGTGCATTTTCTTCATTATTCTTCTTCCACCCTTCGTCTAGTTGCCTCTCGTTTTCTATCTGATATTTTCCATCACATCTTTTTGCCCACCCTCCGCTGGTTTCTCTATTTTCCTTTGCCTTAGCTTTCTTGCCCCCATTGTTTCTTTATTGATTGCTTTTCATCTTTTATAGGTCATTTATTGGGTGTTAGCAAATTTATTTCTCGGTCCGAACGGGATTTCCATTTTTTAAATTTACAGGTGTGATTTTTCCTGGTTACATTTTTTGAAAATTTTCGGGAATCCGTTTCGCAGACTATAAGCTTTTCCATGTTAAGTTCTGAGCTAGCTTTTATCAGTTAAATACCCAATTATGAAGATTATTCGTAATGACATCATGAAAATTCCTAAGAAAATCAACATTTAGTGGGCATTACACAAAAAAAAGAAAAAAAATAAGGCATTCAAATATTAAATACATTAAATAGGGCAGGGAAAATTTGATTTCCCGGATCCGGAATTGAATTTAACTAAAATTTTTCCGTCTGATCCGGAACCGGATTTTATGAAAAATTACCGGCCGGATCCGGATAAAACTCCGGTGAGGCCCAAACCATAATTCCGGACGCGGATCCGGAAAAAACCGGCCGCAATCCGGTTCGGTGCCAACACAAAATTTAAATGCTTTTTTTGCAAAAAGAAATTTATGTTTATAGGTTTCCTTTTTAATATGCAAACGATAATAGATAGTAAAGAAATAAATTCCAATTTAACACCGCCGAGGCACGCGCGTTCCAAAATTTATTCCTTGCCACAGGTATTATGGGGCATACGCCAAGTACCTCAAACTGGGTAATTAAACCGAAGACTGAGGCGCTGTGGCTGATAATAAAGTCTCAACTATTGGAAACATCGAATGCTGTCGAACACTTTGAGGTCCCTTCTCTGACTCTTCCATTGCTGCAGTTGTGCATTTTCTTCATTATTTCTCTTCCACCCTTCGTCTAGTTGTCTCTCGTTTTCTTCTGATATTTTCCATCACATCTTTTTCGCCACCTCCGCTGGTTTCTCTATTTTCCTTTGCCTAGCTTTTTCTGCCCCTCATTGTTTCTTAATTGATTGACTTTTCATCTTTTATAGGTCGATTTAACTTGGTGTTAGGCAAATTTAATTTCTCGGGTCCGGAACGGGATTTCCATTTTTTAATTTACAGGTGTGATTTTCCGTTACATTTTTGAAAATTTTCGGGATCCGTTCGCAGACTATAAGCTTTTCCATGTTAAGTTGCTGAGCTAGCTTTTATTCAGTTAATAACCAATTAGTGAAGATATTTCGTAATGACAGAAAAATTCCTAAGAAAATCACATTTATTGGTCATTACACAAAAAAAGAAAGAAATAATGCATTCAAATATTAATACATTAAAATAGGCGAGGAAATTTGATTTCCCGATCCGGAATTGAATTTTAAACTGAAAATTTTCCGTCTGATCCGGAACCGATTTCATTTGAAAAATACCGGCCGGATCCGATTAGACCTGGCCGCATCTCAAGAATATAACGTTGTCTGAAAGACGGATATTGACTATCGAGTAAACAATTTACGTTTGATGAAAACTACATGTACTTTCATCCGAAAACGCTAACTCCGTATCCTTTGCTTGCGCAAAAGTATGTTAATAGGTTTCCTTTTTAATATGCAAACGAATAATAGATAGTAAAGAAATAAATTCCAATTTAAGCACCGCCGTGAGGCAGCGCAGTTCCAAAATTTCCTTGCCACAGGTATTATGGGCAGGATACGCCAAGTACCTCAAACTTGGGTAATTAAACCGAAGACTGAGGCGCTGTGGCTGATAATAAAGTCTCAACTATTGGAAACATCGAATGCTGTGCGAACACTTTGAGGTCCCTTCTCTGACTCTTCCATTGTGCAGTTGTCATTCTTCATTATTTCTCTTCCACCCTTCGTCTAGTTGTCTCTCGTTTTCTATCTGATATTTTCCATCACATCTTTTTCGCCACCCTCCGCTGGTTTCTCTATTTCCTTTGCCTTAGCTTTCTTGCCCCTCATTGTTTCTAATGATTGACTTTTCATCTTTTATGGTCGATTTAACTTGGTGTTAGGCAAATTTAATTTCTCGGTCCGGAACGGGATTTCCATTTTTTTAAATTTACAGGTGTGATTTTTCCTGGTTACATTTTTTGAAAATTTTTCGGGATCCGTTCGCAGACTATAAGCTTTTCCATGTTAGTTGCTGAGCTAGCTTTTATTCAGTTAAATAACCCATTAGTGAAGATATTTCGTAATGACATCATGAAATTCCTAAGAAAATCACATTTAGTTGGTCATTACACAAAAAAGAAAGAATATGCATTCAAATTAAATACTTAAAATAGGGCAGGGAAAATTTGATTTCCCGGATCCGGATTGAATTTTAAACTGAAATTTTTCCGTCTGATCCGGAACCGGATTTTTTAAAAATCCGGCCGGATCCGGATTAACTCCGGTGAGGCCCAAAACCATATTCCGGACGCGGATCCGAAACCGGCCGCAATCCGGTTCGGTGCCAAACACAAATTAAATGCTTTTTGCAAAAAGAAATATTATGTTTAATTTTTTCTTTTTTAATAGCAAACGAATAATGATAGTAAAGAAATAATTCCAATTTTAAGCACCGCCGTGAGGCAGCGCAGTTCCAAAATTTTTCCTTGCCACAGGTATTATGGGCAGGATACGCCAAGTACCTCAAATTGGGTAATTAAACCGAAGACTGAGGCGCTGTGGCTGATAATAGTCTCAACTATTGAAACATCGAATGCTGTGCGAACACTTTGAGTCCCTTCTCTGACTCTTCCATTGCTGCAGTTGTGCATTTTCTTCATTATTTCTCTTCCACCCTTCGTCTAGTTGTCTCTCGTTTTCTATTATATTTTCCATCACATCTTTTTCGCCACCCCTCCGCTGGTTTCTCTATTTTCCTTTGCCTTAGCTTTCTTGCCCCTCATTGTTTCTTAATTGATTGACTTTTCATCTTTATAGGTCGATTTAACTTGGTGTTAGGCAATTAATTTTCGGGTCCGGAACGGGATTTCCATTTTTTAAATTTACAGGTGTGATTTTTCTGGTTACATTTTTTGAAAATTTTTTCGGGAATCCGTTCGCAGACTATAAGCTTTTCCATGTTAAGTTGCTGAGCTAGCTTTTTTCAGTTAATAACCCAATTAGTGAAATATTTCGTATGACATCATGAAAATTCCTAAGAAAATCAACATTTAGTTGGTCATTACCAAAAAAAGAAAGAAATAATGCATTCAATATTAAATACATTAAATAGGGCAGGGAAAATTTGATTTCCCGGATCCGGAATTGAATTTTAAACTGAAAATTTTTCCGTCTGATCCGGAACCGGATTTCATTTGAAAAATTACCGGCCGGATCCGATTAAAACTCCGGTGAGGCCCAACCCTAATTCCGGACGCGGATCCGGAAAAACCGGCCGCAATCCGGTTCGTGCCAACACAAATTTAAATGCTTTTTTGCAAAAAGAAATATTATGTTTAATAGGTTTCCTTTTTTAATATGCAACGAATAATATAGTAAAGAAATAAATTCCAATTTTAAGCACCGCCGTGAGGCAGCGCAGTTCCAAAATTTATTCCTTGCCACAGGTATTATGGGCAGATACGCCAAGTACTCAAACTGGGTAATTAAACCGAAGACTAGGCGCTGTGGCTGATAATAAAGTCTCAACTATTGGAAACATCGAATGCTGTGGCAACACTTTGAGGTCCCTTCTCTGACTCTTCCATTGCTGCAGTTGTGCATTTTCTTCATTTTTTCTCTTCCACCCTTCGTCTAGTTGTCTCTCGTTTTCTATCTGATATTTCCATCACATCTTTTTCGCCACCCTCCGCTGGTTCTTCTATTTTCCTTTGCCTTAGCTTTCTGCCCCTCATTGTTTTCTTAATTGATTGACTTTCATCTTTTTAGTCGATTTAACTTGGTGTTAGGCAAATTTAATTTCTCGGGTCCGGAACGGGATTTCCTTTTTTAAATTTACAGGTGTGATTTTTCCTGGTTACATTTTTGAAAATTTTTCGGGATCCTTCGCAGACTATAAGCTTTTCCATGTTAAGTTGCTGAGCTAGCTTTTATTCTAAATAACCCAATTAGTGAAGATATTTCGTAATGACATCATGAAAATCCTAAAAAATCAACATTTAGTTGGTCATTACACAAAAAAAGAAAGAAATAATGCATTCAAATATAAATACATTAAAATAGGGCAGGGAAAATTTGATTCCCGGATCCGGAATTGAATTTTAAACTGAAATTTTTCCGTCTGATCCGGAACCGGATTTCATTTGAAAAATTACCGGCCGGATCCGGATTAAAACTCCGGTGAGCCCAAAACCATATTCCGGACGCGGATCCGGAAAAACCGGCCGCAATCCGGTTCGGTGCCAAACACAAATTTAAATGCTTTTTTGCAAAAAGAATATTATGTTTAATAGGTTTCCTTTTTTAATATGCAAACGAATATAGATAGTAAAGAAATAAATTCCAATTTTAAGCACCGCCGGTAGGCAGCGCGTTCCAAAATTTATTCCTTGCCACAGGTATTATGGGCAGGATACGCCAAGTACCTCAAACTTGGGTAATTAAACCGAAGACTGAGGCGCTGTGGCTGATAATAAAGTCTCAACTATTGGAAACATCGAATGCTGTGCGAACACTTTGAGGTCCCTTCTCTGACTCTTCCATTGCTGCGTTGTGCATTTCTTCATTATTTCTCTTCCACCCTTCGTCTAGTTGTCTCTCGTTTTCTATCTGATATTTTCCATCACATCTTTTTCGCCACCCTCCGCTGGTTTCTCTATTTTCCTTTGCCTTAGCTTTCTTGCCCCTCATTGTTCTTAATTGATTGACTTTTCATCTTTTATGTCGATTTAACTTGGTGTTAGGCAAATTTAATTTCTCGGGTCCGGAACGGGATTTCCATTTTTTAAATTTACAGGTGTGATTTTTCCTGGTTACATTTTTTGAAAATTTTTCGGGATCCGTTCGCAGCATAAGCTTTTCATGTTAATTGCTGAGCTAGCTTATTCAGTTAAATAACCCATTAGTGAATATTTCGTAATGACATCATGAAAATTCCTAAGAAAATCAACATTTAGTTGGTCATTACACAAAAAAAAGAAATAATGCATTCAAATATTAAATACATTAAAATAGGGCAGGAAAATTTGATTTCCCGGATCCGGAATTGAATTTTAAACTGAAAATTTTTCCGTCTGATCCGAACCGGATTTCATTGAAAAATTACCGCCGGATCCGGATTAAAACTCCGGTGAGGCCCAAAACCATAATTCCGGAGCGGATCCGGAAAAAACCGGCCGCATCCGTTTCGGTGCCAAACAATTTAATGCTTTTTTGCAAAAAGAAATATTGTTTAATAGGTTTCCTTTTTAATATGCAAACGAATAATAGATAGTAAAGAAATAAATTCAATTTTGCACCGCCGTGAGGCAGCGCAGTTCCAAAATTTATTCCTTCCCACAGGTATTATGGGCAGGATACGCCAAGTACCTCAAACTTGGGTAATTAAACCGAAGACTGAGGCGCTGTGGCTGATAATAAAGTCTCAACTATTGGAAACATCGAATGCTGTGCGAACACTTTGGGTCCCTTCTCTGACTCTTCTTTGCTGCAGTTGTCATTTTCTTCATTATTTCTCTTCCCCCCTTCGTCTAGTTGTCTCTCGTTTTCTATCTGATATTTTCCATCACATCTTTTTCGCCACCCTCCGCGGGTTCTCTATTTTCCTTTGCCTTAGCTTTCTTGCCCTCATTTTTCTTAATTGATGACTTTTCATCTTTTATAGGTCGATTTAACTTGGTGTTGGCAAATTTAATTTCGGGTCCGAACGGGATTTCCATTTTTTTAAATTTACAGGTGTGATTTTTCTGGTTACATTTTTTGAAAATTTTTCGGGTCGTTCGCGACTAAGCTTTTCCATGTTAATTCCAGGAAAAATCACACCTGTAAATTTAAAAAAATGGAAATCCCGTTCCGGACCCGAGAAATTAAATTTGCCTAACACCAAGTTAAATCGACCTATAAAAGATGAAAAGTCAATCAATTAAGAAACAATGAGGGGCAAGAAAGCTAAGGCAAAGGAAAATAGAGAAACCAGCGGAGGGTGGCGAAAAAGATGTGATGGAAAATATCAGATAGAAAACGAGAGACAACTAGACGAAGGGTGGAAGAGAAATAATGAAGAAAATGCACAACTGCAGCAATGGAAGAGTCAGAGAAGGGACCTCAAAGTGTTCGCACAGCATTCGATGTTTCCAATAGTTGAGACTTTATTATCAGCCACAGCGCCTCAGTCTTCGGTTTAATTACCCAAGTTTGAGGTACTTGGCGTATCCTGCCCATAATACCTGTGGCAAGGAATAAATTTTGGAACTGCGCTGCCTCACGGCGGTGCTTAAAATTGGAATTTATTTCTTTACTATCTATTATTCGTTTGCATATTAAAAAAGGAAACCTATTAAACATAATATTTCTTTTTGCAAAAAAGCATTTAAATTTGTGTTTGGCACCGAACCGGATTGCGGCCGGTTTTTTCCGGATCCGCGTCCGGAATTATGGTTTTGGGCCTCACCGGAGTTTTAATCCGGATCCGGCCGGTAATTTTTCAAAATGAAATCCGGTTCCGGATCAGACGGAAAAATTTTCAGTTTAAAATTCAATTCCGGATCCGGGAAATCAAATTTTCCCTGCCCTATTTTAATGTATTTAATATTTGAATGCATTATTTCTTTCTTTTTTTTGTGTAATGACCAACTAAATGTTGATTTTCTTAGGAATTTTCATGATGTCATTACGAAATATCTTCACTAATTGGGTTATTTAACTGAATAAAAGCTAGCTCAGCAACTTAACATGGAAAAGCTTATAGTCTGCGAACGGATCCCGAAAAATTTTCAAAAAATGTAACCAGGAAAAATCACACCTGTAAATTTAAAAAAATGGAAATCCCGTTCCGGACCCGAGAAATTAAATTTGCCTAACACCAAGTTAAATCGACCTATAAAAGATGAAAAGTCAATCAATTAAGAAACAATGAGGGGCAAGAAAGCTAAGGCAAAGGAAAATAGAGAAACCAGCGGAGGGTGGCGAAAAAGATGTGATGGAAAATATCAGATAGAAAACGAGAGACAACTAGACGAAGGGTGGAAGAGAAATAATGAAGAAAATGCACAACTGCAGCAATGGAAGAGTCAGAGAAGGGACCTCAAAGTGTTCGCACAGCATTCGATGTTTCCAATAGTTGAGACTTTATTATCAGCCACAGCGCCTCAGTCTTCGGTTTAATTACCCAAGTTTGAGGTACTTGGCGTATCCTGCCCATAATACCTGTGGCAAGGAATAAATTTTGGAACTGCGCTGCCTCACGGCGGTGCTTAAAATTGGAATTTATTTCTTTACTATCTATTATTCGTTTGCATATTAAAAAAGGAAACCTATTAAACATAATATTTCTTTTTGCAAAAAAGCATTTAAATTTGTGTTTGGCACCGAACCGGATTGCGGCCGGTTTTTTCCGGATCCGCGTCCGGAATTATGGTTTTGGGCCTCACCGGAGTTTTAATCCGGATCCGGCCGGTAATTTTTCAAAATGAAATCCGGTTCCGGATCAGACGGAAAAATTTTCAGTTTAAAATTCAATTCCGGATCCGGGAAATCAAATTTTCCCTGCCCTATTTTAATGTATTTAATATTTGAATGCATTATTTCTTTCTTTTTTTTGTGTAATGACCAACTAAATGTTGATTTTCTTAGGAATTTTCATGATGTCATTACGAAATATCTTCACTAATTGGGTTATTTAACTGAATAAAAGCTAGCTCAGCAACTTAACATGGAAAAGCTTATAGTCTGCGAACGGATCCCGAAAAATTTTCAAAAAATGTAACCAGGAAAAATCACACCTGTAAATTTAAAAAAATGGAAATCCCGTTCCGGACCCGAGAAATTAAATTTGCCTAACACCAAGTTAAATCGACCTATAAAAGATGAAAAGTCAATCAATTAAGAAACAATGAGGGGCAAGAAAGCTAAGGCAAAGGAAAATAGAGAAACCAGCGGAGGGTGGCGAAAAAGATGTGATGGAAAATATCAGATAGAAAACGAGAGACAACTAGACGAAGGGTGGAAGAGAAATAATGAAGAAAATGCACAACTGCAGCAATGGAAGAGTCAGAGAAGGGACCTCAAAGTGTTCGCACAGCATTCGATGTTTCCAATAGTTGAGACTTTATTATCAGCCACAGCGCCTCAGTCTTCGGTTTAATTACCCAAGTTTGAGGTACTTGGCGTATCCTGCCCATAATACCTGTGGCAAGGAATAAATTTTGGAACTGCGCTGCCTCACGGCGGTGCTTAAAATTGGAATTTATTTCTTTACTATCTATTATTCGTTTGCATATTAAAAAAGGAAACCTATTAAACATAATATTTCTTTTTGCAAAAAAGCATTTAAATTTGTGTTTGGCACCGAACCGGATTGCGGCCGGTTTTTTCCGGATCCGCGTCCGGAATTATGGTTTTGGGCCTCACCGGAGTTTTAATCCGGATCCGGCCGGTAATTTTTCAAAATGAAATCCGGTTCCGGATCAGACGGAAAAATTTTCAGTTTAAAATTCAATTCCGGATCCGGGAAATCAAATTTTCCCTGCCCTATTTTAATGTATTTAATATTTGAATGCATTATTTCTTTCTTTTTTTTGTGTAATGACCAACTAAATGTTGATTTTCTTAGGAATTTTCATGATGTCATTACGAAATATCTTCACTAATTGGGTTATTTAACTGAATAAAAGCTAGCTCAGCAACTTAACATGGAAAAGCTTATAGTCTGCGAACGGATCCCGAAAAATTTTCAAAAAATGTAACCAGGAAAAATCACACCTGTAAATTTAAAAAAATGGAAATCCCGTTCCGGACCCGAGAAATTAAATTTGCCTAACACCAAGTTAAATCGACCTATAAAAGATGAAAAGTCAATCAATTAAGAAACAATGAGGGGCAAGAAAGCTAAGGCAAAGGAAAATAGAGAAACCAGCGGAGGGTGGCGAAAAAGATGTGATGGAAAATATCAGATAGAAAACGAGAGACAACTAGACGAAGGGTGGAAGAGAAATAATGAAGAAAATGCACAACTGCAGCAATGGAAGAGTCAGAGAAGGGACCTCAAAGTGTTCGCACAGCATTCGATGTTTCCAATAGTTGAGACTTTATTATCAGCCACAGCGCCTCAGTCTTCGGTTTAATTACCCAAGTTTGAGGTACTTGGCGTATCCTGCCCATAATACCTGTGGCAAGGAATAAATTTTGGAACTGCGCTGCCTCACGGCGGTGCTTAAAATTGGAATTTATTTCTTTACTATCTATTATTCGTTTGCATATTAAAAAAGGAAACCTATTAAACATAATATTTCTTTTTGCAAAAAAGCATTTAAATTTGTGTTTGGCACCGAACCGGATTGCGGCCGGTTTTTTCCGGATCCGCGTCCGGAATTATGGTTTTGGGCCTCACCGGAGTTTTAATCCGGATCCGGCCGGTAATTTTTCAAAATGAAATCCGGTTCCGGATCAGACGGAAAAATTTTCAGTTTAAAATTCAATTCCGGATCCGGGAAATCAAATTTTCCCTGCCCTATTTTAATGTATTTAATATTTGAATGCATTATTTCTTTCTTTTTTTTGTGTAATGACCAACTAAATGTTGATTTTCTTAGGAATTTTCATGATGTCATTACGAAATATCTTCACTAATTGGGTTATTTAACTGAATAAAAGCTAGCTCAGCAACTTAACATGGAAAAGCTTATAGTCTGCGAACGGATCCCGAAAAATTTTCAAAAAATGTAACCAGGAAAAATCACACCTGTAAATTTAAAAAAATGGAAATCCCGTTCCGGACCCGAGAAATTAAATTTGCCTAACACCAAGTTAAATCGACCTATAAAAGATGAAAAGTCAATCAATTAAGAAACAATGAGGGGCAAGAAAGCTAAGGCAAAGGAAAATAGAGAAACCAGCGGAGGGTGGCGAAAAAGATGTGATGGAAAATATCAGATAGAAAACGAGAGACAACTAGACGAAGGGTGGAAGAGAAATAATGAAGAAAATGCACAACTGCAGCAATGGAAGAGTCAGAGAAGGGACCTCAAAGTGTTCGCACAGCATTCGATGTTTCCAATAGTTGAGACTTTATTATCAGCCACAGCGCCTCAGTCTTCGGTTTAATTACCCAAGTTTGAGGTACTTGGCGTATCCTGCCCATAATACCTGTGGCAAGGAATAAATTTTGGAACTGCGCTGCCTCACGGCGGTGCTTAAAATTGGAATTTATTTCTTTACTATCTATTATTCGTTTGCATATTAAAAAAGGAAACCTATTAAACATAATATTTCTTTTTGCAAAAAAGCATTTAAATTTGTGTTTGGCACCGAACCGGATTGCGGCCGGTTTTTTCCGGATCCGCGTCCGGAATTATGGTTTTGGGCCTCACCGGAGTTTTAATCCGGATCCGGCCGGTAATTTTTCAAAATGAAATCCGGTTCCGGATCAGACGGAAAAATTTTCAGTTTAAAATTCAATTCCGGATCCGGGAAATCAAATTTTCCCTGCCCTATTTTAATGTATTTAATATTTGAATGCATTATTTCTTTCTTTTTTTTGTGTAATGACCAACTAAATGTTGATTTTCTTAGGAATTTTCATGATGTCATTACGAAATATCTTCACTAATTGGGTTATTTAACTGAATAAAAGCTAGCTCAGCAACTTAACATGGAAAAGCTTATAGTCTGCGAACGGATCCCGAAAAATTTTCAAAAAATGTAACCAGGAAAAATCACACCTGTAAATTTAAAAAAATGGAAATCCCGTTCCGGACCCGAGAAATTAAATTTGCCTAACACCAAGTTAAATCGACCTATAAAAGATGAAAAGTCAATCAATTAAGAAACAATGAGGGGCAAGAAAGCTAAGGCAAAGGAAAATAGAGAAACCAGCGGAGGGTGGCGAAAAAGATGTGATGGAAAATATCAGATAGAAAACGAGAGACAACTAGACGAAGGGTGGAAGAGAAATAATGAAGAAAATGCACAACTGCAGCAATGGAAGAGTCAGAGAAGGGACCTCAAAGTGTTCGCACAGCATTCGATGTTTCCAATAGTTGAGACTTTATTATCAGCCACAGCGCCTCAGTCTTCGGTTTAATTACCCAAGTTTGAGGTACTTGGCGTATCCTGCCCATAATACCTGTGGCAAGGAATAAATTTTGGAACTGCGCTGCCTCACGGCGGTGCTTAAAATTGGAATTTATTTCTTTACTATCTATTATTCGTTTGCATATTAAAAAAGGAAACCTATTAAACATAATATTTCTTTTTGCAAAAAAGCATTTAAATTTGTGTTTGGCACCGAACCGGATTGCGGCCGGTTTTTTCCGGATCCGCGTCCGGAATTATGGTTTTGGGCCTCACCGGAGTTTTAATCCGGATCCGGCCGGTAATTTTTCAAAATGAAATCCGGTTCCGGATCAGACGGAAAAATTTTCAGTTTAAAATTCAATTCCGGATCCGGGAAATCAAATTTTCCCTGCCCTATTTTAATGTATTTAATATTTGAATGCATTATTTCTTTCTTTTTTTTGTGTAATGACCAACTAAATGTTGATTTTCTTAGGAATTTTCATGATGTCATTACGAAATATCTTCACTAATTGGGTTATTTAACTGAATAAAAGCTAGCTCAGCAACTTAACATGGAAAAGCTTATAGTCTGCGAACGGATCCCGAAAAATTTTCAAAAAATGTAACCAGGAAAAATCACACCTGTAAATTTAAAAAAATGGAAATCCCGTTCCGGACCCGAGAAATTAAATTTGCCTAACACCAAGTTAAATCGACCTATAAAAGATGAAAAGTCAATCAATTAAGAAACAATGAGGGGCAAGAAAGCTAAGGCAAAGGAAAATAGAGAAACCAGCGGAGGGTGGCGAAAAAGATGTGATGGAAAATATCAGATAGAAAACGAGAGACAACTAGACGAAGGGTGGAAGAGAAATAATGAAGAAAATGCACAACTGCAGCAATGGAAGAGTCAGAGAAGGGACCTCAAAGTGTTCGCACAGCATTCGATGTTTCCAATAGTTGAGACTTTATTATCAGCCACAGCGCCTCAGTCTTCGGTTTAATTACCCAAGTTTGAGGTACTTGGCGTATCCTGCCCATAATACCTGTGGCAAGGAATAAATTTTGGAACTGCGCTGCCTCACGGCGGTGCTTAAAATTGGAATTTATTTCTTTACTATCTATTATTCGTTTGCATATTAAAAAAGGAAACCTATTAAACATAATATTTCTTTTTGCAAAAAAGCATTTAAATTTGTGTTTGGCACCGAACCGGATTGCGGCCGGTTTTTTCCGGATCCGCGTCCGGAATTATGGTTTTGGGCCTCACCGGAGTTTTAATCCGGATCCGGCCGGTAATTTTTCAAAATGAAATCCGGTTCCGGATCAGACGGAAAAATTTTCAGTTTAAAATTCAATTCCGGATCCGGGAAATCAAATTTTCCCTGCCCTATTTTAATGTATTTAATATTTGAATGCATTATTTCTTTCTTTTTTTTGTGTAATGACCAACTAAATGTTGATTTTCTTAGGAATTTTCATGATGTCATTACGAAATATCTTCACTAATTGGGTTATTTAACTGAATAAAAGCTAGCTCAGCAACTTAACATGGAAAAGCTTATAGTCTGCGAACGGATCCCGAAAAATTTTCAAAAAATGTAACCAGGAAAAATCACACCTGTAAATTTAAAAAAATGGAAATCCCGTTCCGGACCCGAGAAATTAAATTTGCCTAACACCAAGTTAAATCGACCTATAAAAGATGAAAAGTCAATCAATTAAGAAACAATGAGGGGCAAGAAAGCTAAGGCAAAGGAAAATAGAGAAACCAGCGGAGGGTGGCGAAAAAGATGTGATGGAAAATATCAGATAGAAAACGAGAGACAACTAGACGAAGGGTGGAAGAGAAATAATGAAGAAAATGCACAACTGCAGCAATGGAAGAGTCAGAGAAGGGACCTCAAAGTGTTCGCACAGCATTCGATGTTTCCAATAGTTGAGACTTTATTATCAGCCACAGCGCCTCAGTCTTCGGTTTAATTACCCAAGTTTGAGGTACTTGGCGTATCCTGCCCATAATACCTGTGGCAAGGAATAAATTTTGGAACTGCGCTGCCTCACGGCGGTGCTTAAAATTGGAATTTATTTCTTTACTATCTATTATTCGTTTGCATATTAAAAAAGGAAACCTATTAAACATAATATTTCTTTTTGCAAAAAAGCATTTAAATTTGTGTTTGGCACCGAACCGGATTGCGGCCGGTTTTTTCCGGATCCGCGTCCGGAATTATGGTTTTGGGCCTCACCGGAGTTTTAATCCGGATCCGGCCGGTAATTTTTCAAAATGAAATCCGGTTCCGGATCAGACGGAAAAATTTTCAGTTTAAAATTCAATTCCGGATCCGGGAAATCAAATTTTCCCTGCCCTATTTTAATGTATTTAATATTTGAATGCATTATTTCTTTCTTTTTTTTGTGTAATGACCAACTAAATGTTGATTTTCTTAGGAATTTTCATGATGTCATTACGAAATATCTTCACTAATTGGGTTATTTAACTGAATAAAAGCTAGCTCAGCAACTTAACATGGAAAAGCTTATAGTCTGCGAACGGATTCCCGAAAAATTTTCAAAAAATGTAACCAGGAAAAATCACACCTGTAAATTTAAAAAAATGGAAATCCCGTTCCGGACCCGAGAAATTAAATTTGCCTAACACCAAGTTAAATCGACCTATAAAAGATGAAAAGTCAATCAATTAAGAAACAATGAGGGGCAAGAAAGCTAAGGCAAAGGAAAATAGAGAAACCAGCGGAGGGTGGCGAAAAAGATGTGATGGAAAATATCAGATAGAAAACGAGAGACAACTAGACGAAGGGTGGAAGAGAAATAATGAAGAAAATGCACAACTGCAGCAATGGAAGAGTCAGAGAAGGGACCTCAAAGTGTTCGCACAGCATTCGATGTTTCCAATAGTTGAGACTTTATTATCAGCCACAGCGCCTCAGTCTTCGGTTTAATTACCCAAGTTTGAGGTACTTGGCGTATCCTGCCCATAATACCTGTGGCAAGGAATAAATTTTGGAACTGCGCTGCCTCACGGCGGTGCTTAAAATTGGAATTTATTTCTTTACTATCTATTATTCGTTTGCATATTAAAAAAGGAAACCTATTAAACATAATATTTCTTTTTGCAAAAAAGCATTTAAATTTGTGTTTGGCACCGAACCGGATTGCGGCCGGTTTTTTCCGGATCCGCGTCCGGAATTATGGTTTTGGGCCTCACCGGAGTTTTAATCCGGATCCGGCCGGTAATTTTTCAAAATGAAATCCGGGGTCGCGGAAAATGAAATCCGGTTCCGGATCAGACGGAAAAATTTTCAGTTTAAAATTCAATTCCGGATCCGGGAAATCAAATTTTCCCTGCCCTATTTTAATGTATTTAATATTTGAATGCATTATTTCTTTCTTTTTTTTGTGTAATGACCAACTAAATGTTGATTTTCTTAGGAATTTTCATGATGTCATTACGAAATATCTTCACTAATTGGGTTATTTAACTGAATAAAAGCTAGCTCAGCAACTTAACATGGAAAAGCTTATAGTCTGCGAACGGATTCCCGAAAAATTTTCAAAAAATGTAACCAGGAAAAATCACACCTGTAAATTTAAAAAAATGGAAATCCCGTTCCGGACCCGAGAAATTAAATTTGCCTAACACCAAGTTAAATCGACCTATAAAAGATGAAAAGTCAATCAATTAAGAAACAATGAGGGGCAAGAAAGCTAAGGCAAAGGAAAATAGAGAAACCAGCGGAGGGTGGCGAAAAAGATGTGATGGAAAATATCAGATAGAAAAGAAGAGACAACTAGACGAAGGGTGGAAGAGAAATAATGAAGAAAATGCACAACTGCAGCAATGGAAGAGTCAGAGAAGGGACCTCAAAGTGTTCGCACAGCATTCGATGTTTCCAATAGTTGAGACTTTATTATCAGCCACAGCGCCTCAGTCTTCGGTTTAAGTACCCAAGTTTGAGGGAAATATCTTCACTAATTGGGTTATTTAACTGAATAAAATCTAGCTCAGCAACTTAACATGGAAAAGCTTATAGTCTGCGAACGGATTCCCGAAAAATTTTCAAAAAATGTAACCAGGAAAATCACACCTGTAAATTTTAAAAAATGGAAATCCCGTTCCGGACCCGAGAAATTAAATTTGCCTAACACCAAGTTAAATCGACCTATAAAAGATGAAAAGTCAATCAATTAAGAAACAATGAGGGGCAAGAAAGCTAAGGCAAAGTAAAATTGAGAAACCAGCGGAGGGTGGCGAAAAAGATGTGATGGAAAATATCAGATAGAAAACGAGAGACAACTAGACGAAGGGTGGAAGAGAATAATGAAGAAAATGCCCAACTGCAGCAATGGAAGAGTCAGAGAAGGGACCTCAAAGTGTTCGCACAGCATTCGATGTTTCCAATAGTTGAGACTTTATTATCAGCCACAGCGCCTCAGTCTTCGGTTTAATTACCCAAGTTTGAGGTACTTGGCGTATCCTGCCCATAATACCTGTGGCAAGGAATAAATTTTGGAACTGCGCTGCCTCACGGCGGTGCTTAAAATTGGAATTTATTTCTTTACTATCTATTATTCGTTTGCATATTAAAAAAGGAAACCTATTAAACATAATATTTCTTTTTGCAAAAAAGCATTTAAATTTGTGTTTGGCACCGAACCGGATTGCGGCCGGTTTTTTCCGGATCCGCGTCCGGAATTATGGTTTTGGGCCTCACCGGAGTTTTAATCCGGATCCGGCCGGTAATTTTCAAAATGAAAATGCGGAGGGTGGCGAAAAAGATGTGATGGAAAATATCAGATAGAAAACGAGAGACAACTAGACGAAGGGTGGAAGAGAAATAATGAAGAAAATGCACAACTGCAGCAATGGAAGAGTCAGAGAAGGGACCTCAAAGTGTTCGCACAGCATTCGATGTTTCCAATAGTTGAGACTTTATTATCAGCCACAGCGCCTCAGTCTTCGGTTTAATTACCCAAGTTTGAGGTACTTGGCGTATCCTGCCCATAATACCTGTGGCAAGGAATAAATTTTGGAACTGCGCTGCCTCACGGCGGTGCTTAAAATTGGAATTTATTTCTTTACTATCTATTATTCGTTTGCATATTAAAAAAGGAAACCTATTAAACATAATATTTCTTTTTGCAAAAAAGCATTTAAATTTGTGTTTGGCACCGAACCGGATTGCGGCCGGTTTTTTCCGGATCCGCGTCCGGAATTATGGTTTTGGGCCTCACCGGAGTTTTAATCCGGATCCGGCCGGTAATTTTTCAAAATGAAATCCGGTTCCGGATCAGACGGAAAAATTTTCAGTTTAAAATTCAATTCCGGATCCGGGAAATCAAATTTTCCCTGCCCTATTTTAATGTATTTAATATTTGAATGCATTATTTCTTTCTTTTTTTTGTGTAATGACCAACTAAATGTTGATTTTCTTAGGAATTTTCATGATGTCATTACGAAATATCTTCACTAATTGGGTTATTTAACTGAATAAAAGCTAGCTCAGCAACTTAACATGGAAAAGCTTATAGTCTGCGAACGGATCCCGAAAAATTTTCAAAAAATGTAACCAGGAAAAATCACACCTGTAAATTTAAAAAAATGGAAATCCCGTTCCGGACCCGAGAAATTAAATTTGCCTAACACCAAGTTAAATCGACCTATAAAAGATGAAAAGTCAATCAATTAAGAAACAATGAGGGGCAAGAAAGCTAAGGCAAAGGAAAATAGAGAAACCAGCGGAGGGTGGCGAAAAAGATGTGATGGAAAATATCAGATAGAAAACGAGAGACAACTAGACGAAGGGTGGAAGAGAAATAATGAAGAAAATGCACAACTGCAGCAATGGAAGAGTCAGAGAAGGGACCTCAAAGTGTTCGCACAGCATTCGATGTTTCCAATAGTTGAGACTTTATTATCAGCCACAGCGCCTCAGTCTTCGGTTTAATTACCCAAGTTTGAGGTACTTGGCGTATCCTGCCCATAATACCTGTGGCAAGGAATAAATTTTGGAACTGCGCTGCCTCACGGCGGTGCTTAAAATTGGAATTTATTTCTTTACTATCTATTATTCGTTTGCATATTAAAAAAGGAAACCTATTAAACATAATATTTCTTTTTGCAAAAAAGCATTTAAATTTGTGTTTGGCACCGAACCGGATTGCGGCCGGTTTTTTCCGGATCCGCGTCCGGAATTATGGTTTTGGGCCTCACCGGAGTTTTAATCCGGATCCGGCCGGTAATTTTTCAAAATGAAATCCGGTTCCGGATCAGACGGAAAAATTTTCAGTTTAAAATTCAATTCCGGATCCGGGAAATCAAATTTTCCCTGCCCTATTTTAATGTATTTAATATTTGAATGCATTATTTCTTTCTTTTTTTTTGTGTAATGACCAACTAAATGTTGATTTTCTTAGGAATTTTCATGATGTCATTACGAAATATCTTCACTAATTGGGTTATTTAACTGAATAAAAGCTAGCTCAGCAACTTAACATGGAAAAGCTTATAGTCTGCGAACGGATCCCGAAAAATTTTCAAAAAATGTAACCAGGAAAAATCACACCTGTAAATTTAAAAAAATGGAAATCCCGTTCCGGACCCGAGAAATTAAATTTGCCTAACACCAAGTTAAATCGACCTATAAAAGATGAAAAGTCAATCAATTAAGAAACAATGAGGGGCAAGAAAGCTAAGGCAAAGTAAAATAGAGAAACCAGCGGAGGCTGGCGAAAAAATGTGATGGAAAATATCAGATAGAAAAGAAGAGACAACTAGACGAAGGGTGGAAGAGAAATAATGAAGAAAATGCACAACTGCAGCAATGGAAGAGTCAGAGAAGGGACCTCAAAGTGTTCGCACAGCATTCGATGTTTCCAATAGTTGAGACTTTATTATCAGCCACAGCGCCTCAGTCTTCGGTTTAAGTACCCAAGTTTGAGGGAAATATCTTCACTAATTGGGTTATTTAACTGAATAAAATCTAGCTCAGCAACTTAACATGGAAAAGCTTATAGTCTGCGAACGGATTCCCGAAAAATTTTCAAAAAATGTAACCAGGAAAATCACACCTGTAAATTTTAAAAAATGGAAATCCCGTTCCAGACCCGAGAAATTAAATTTGCCTAACACCAAGTTAAATCGACCTATAAAAGATGAAAAGTCAATCAATTAAGAAACAATGAGGGGCAAGAAAGCTAAGGCAAAGTAAAATTGAGAAACCAGCGGAGGCTGGCGAAAAAATGTGATGGAAAATATCAGATAGAAAAGAAGAGACAACTAGACGAAGGGTGGAAGAGAAATAATGAAGAAAATGCACAACTGCAGCAATGGAAGAGTCAGAGAAGGGACCTCAAAGTGTTCGCACAGCATTCGATGTTTCCAATAGTTGAGACTTTATTATCAGCCACAGCGCCTCAGTCTTCGGTTTAAGTACCCAAGTTTGAGGGAAATATCTTCACTAATTGGGTTATTTAACTGAATAAAATCTAGCTCAGCAACTTAACATGGAAAAGCTTATAGTCTGCGAACGGATTCCCGAAAAATTTTCAAAAAATGTAACCAGGAAAATCACACCTGTAAATTTTAAAAAATGGAAATCCCGTTCCGGACCCGAGAAATTAAATTTGCCTAACACCAAGTTAAATCGACCTATAAAAGATGAAAAGTCAATCAATTAAGAAACAATGAGGGGCAAGAAAGCTAAGGCAAAGTAAAATTGAGAAACCAGCGGAGGGTGGCGAAAAAGATGTGATGGAAAATATCAGATAGAAAACGAGAGACAACTAGACGAAGGGTGGAAGAGAAATAATGAAGAAAATGCACAACTGCAGCAATGGAAGAGTCAGAGAAGGGACCTCAAAGTGTTCGCACAGCATTCGATGTTTCCAATAGTTGAGACTTTATTATCAGCCACAGCGCCTCAGTCTTCGGTTTAATTACCCAAGTTTGAGGTACTTGGCGTATCCTGCCCATAATACCTGTGGCAAGGAATAAATTTTGGAACTGCGCTGCCTCACGGCGGTGCTTAAAATTGGAATTTATTTCTTTACTATCTATTATTCGTTTGCATATTAAAAAAGGAAACCTATTAAACATAATATTTCTTTTTGCAAAAAAGCATTTAAATTTGTGTTTGGCACCGAACCGGATTGCGGCCGGTTTTTTCCGGATCCGCGTCCGGAATTATGGTTTTGGGCCTCACCGGAGTTTTAATCCGGATCCGGCCGGTAATTTTTCAAAATGAAATCCGGTTCCGGATCAGACGGAAAAATTTTCAGTTTAAAATTCAATTCCGGATCCGGGAAATCAAATTTTCCCTGCCCTATTTTAATGTATTTAATATTTGAATGCATTATTTCTTTCTTTTTTTTGTGTAATGACCAACTAAATGTTGATTTTCTTAGGAATTTTCATGATGTCATTACGAAATATCTTCACTAATTGGGTTATTTAACTGAATAAAAGCTAGCTCAGCAACTTAACATGGAAAAGCTTATAGTCTGCGAACGGATCCCGAAAAATTTTCAAAAAATGTAACCAGGAAAAATCACACCTGTAAATTTAAAAAATGGAAATCCCGTTCCGGACCCGAGAAATTAAATTTGCCTAACACCAAGTTAAATCGACCTATAAAAGATGAAAAGTCAATCAATTAAGAAACAATGAGGGGCAAGAAAGCTAAGGCAAAGGAAAATAGAGAAACCAGCGGAGGGTGGCGAAAAAGATGTGATGGAAAATATCAGATAGAAAACGAGAGACAACTAGACGAAGGGTGGAAGAGAAATAATGAAGAAAATGCACAACTGCAGCAATGGAAGAGTCAGAGAAGGGACCTCAAAGTGTTCGCACAGCATTCGATGTTTCCAATAGTTGAGACTTTATTATCAGCCACAGCGCCTCAGTCTTCGGTTTAATTACCCAAGTTTGAGGTACTTGGCGTATCCTGCCCATAATACCTGTGGCAAGGAATAAATTTTGGAACTGCGCTGCCTCACGGCGGTGCTTAAAATTGGAATTTATTTCTTTACTATCTATTATTCGTTTGCATATTAAAAAAGGAAACCTATTAAACATAATATTTCTTTTTGCAAAAAAGCATTTAAATTTGTGTTTGGCACCGAACCGGATTGCGGCCGGTTTTTTCCGGATCCGCGTCCGGAATTATGGTTTTGGGCCTCACCGGAGTTTTAATCCGGATCCGGCCGGTAATTTTTCAAAATGAAATCCGGTTCCGGATCAGACGGAAAAATTTTCAGTTTAAAATTCAATTCCGGATCCGGGAAATCAAATTTTCCCTGCCCTATTTTAATGTATTTAATATTTGAATGCATTATTTCTTTCTTTTTTTTTGTGTAATGACCAACTAAATGTTGATTTTCTTAGGAATTTTCATGATGTCATTACGAAATATCTTCACTAATTGGGTTATTTAACTGAATAAAAGCTAGCTCAGCAACTTAACATGGAAAAGCTTATAGTCTGCGAACGGATCCCGAAAAATTTTCAAAAAATGTAACCAGGAAAAATCACACCTGTAAATTTAAAAAAATGGAAATCCCGTTCCGGACCCGAGAAATTAAATTTGCCTAACACCAAGTTAAATCGACCTATAAAAGATGAAAAGTCAATCAATTAAGAAACAATGAGGGGCAAGAAAGCTAAGGCAAAGGAAAATAGAGAAACCAGCGGAGGGTGGCGAAAAAGATGTGATGGAAAATATCAGATAGAAAACGAGAGACAACTAGACGAAGGGTGGAAGAGAAATAATGAAGAAAATGCACAACTGCAGCAATGGAAGAGTCAGAGAAGGGACCTCAAAGTGTTCGCACAGCATTCGATGTTTCCAATAGTTGAGACTTTATTATCAGCCACAGCGCCTCAGTCTTCGGTTTAATTACCCAAGTTTGAGGTACTTGGCGTATCCTGCCCATAATACCTGTGGCAAGGAATAAATTTTGGAACTGCGCTGCCTCACGGCGGTGCTTAAAATTGGAATTTATTTCTTTACTATCTATTATTCGTTTGCATATTAAAAAAGGAAACCTATTAAACATAATATTTCTTTTTGCAAAAAAGCATTTAAATTTGTGTTTGGCACCGAACCGGATTGCGGCCGGTTTTTTCCGGATCCGCGTCCGGAATTATGGTTTTGGGCCTCACCGGAGTTTTAATCCGGATCCGGCCGGTAATTTTTCAAAATGAAATCCGGTTCCGGATCAGACGGAAAAATTTTCAGTTTAAAATTCAATTCCGGATCCGGGAAATCAAATTTTCCCTGCCCTATTTTAATGTATTTAATATTTGAATGCATTATTTCTTTCTTTTTTTTGTGTAATGACCAACTAAATGTTGATTTTCTTAGGAATTTTCATGATGTCATTACGAAATATCTTCACTAATTGGGTTATTTAACTGAATAAAAGCTAGCTCAGCAACTTAACATGGAAAAGCTTATAGTCTGCGAACGGATTCCCGAAAAATTTTCAAAAAATGTAACCAGGAAAAATCACACCTGTAAATTTAAAAAATGGAAATCCCGTTCCGGACCCGAGAAATTAAATTTGCCTAACACCAAGTTAAATCGACCTATAAAAGATGAAAAGTCAATCAATTAAGAAACAATGAGGGGCAAGAAAGCTAAGGCAAAGGAAAATAGAGAAACCAGCGGAGGGTGGCGAAAAAGATGTGATGGAAAATATCAGATAGAAAACGAGAGACAACTAGACGAAGGGTGGAAGAGAAATAATGAAGAAAATGCACAACTGCAGCAATGGAAGAGTCAGAGAAGGGACCTCAAAGTGTTCGCACAGCATTCGATGTTTCCAATAGTTGAGACTTTATTATCAGCCACAGCGCCTCAGTCTTCGGTTTAATTACCCAAGTTTGAGGTACTTGGCGTATCCTGCCCATAATACCTGTGGCAAGGAATAAATTTTGGAACTGCGCTGCCTCACGGCGGTGCTTAAAATTGGAATTTATTTCTTTACTATCTATTATTCGTTTGCATATTAAAAAAGGAAACCTATTAAACATAATATTTCTTTTTGCAAAAAAGCATTTAAATTTGTGTTTGGCACCGAACCGGATTGCGGCCGGTTTTTTCCGGATCCGCGTCCGGAATTATGGTTTTGGGCCTCACCGGAGTTTTAATCCGGATCCGGCCGGTAATTTTTCAAAATGAAATCCGGTTCCGGATCAGACGGAAAAATTTTCAGTTTAAAATTCAATTCCGGATCCGGGAAATCAAATTTTCCCTGCCCTATTTTAATGTATTTAATATTTGAATGCATTATTTCTTTCTTTTTTTTGTGTAATGACCAACTAAATGTTGATTTTCTTAGGAATTTTCATGATGTCATTACGAAATATCTTCACTAATTGGGTTATTTAACTGAATAAAAGCTAGCTCAGCAACTTAACATGGAAAAGCTTATAGTCTGCGAACGGATTCCCGAAAAATTTTCAAAAAATGTAACCAGGAAAAATCACACCTGTAAATTTAAAAAATGGAAATCCCGTTCCGGACCCGAGAAATTAAATTTGCCTAACACCAAGTTAAATCGACCTATAAAAGATGAAAAGTCAATCAATTAAGAAACAATGAGGGGCAAGAAAGCTAAGGCAAAGGAAAATAGAGAAACCAGCGGAGGGTGGCGAAAAAGATGTGATGGAAAATATCAGATAGAAAACGAGAGACAACTAGACGAAGGGTGGAAGAGAAATAATGAAGAAAATGCACAACTGCAGCAATGGAAGAGTCAGAGAAGGGACCTCAAAGTGTTCGCACAGCATTCGATGTTTCCAATAGTTGAGACTTTATTATCAGCCACAGCGCCTCAGTCTTCGGTTTAATTACCCAAGTTTGAGGTACTTGGCGTATCCTGCCCATAATACCTGTGGCAAGGAATAAATTTTGGAACTGCGCTGCCTCACGGCGGTGCTTAAAATTGGAATTTATTTCTTTACTATCTATTATTCGTTTGCATATTAAAAAAGGAAACCTATTAAACATAATATTTCTTTTTGCAAAAAAGCATTTAAATTTGTGTTTGGCACCGAACCGGATTGCGGCCGGTTTTTTCCGGATCCGCGTCCGGAATTATGGTTTTGGGCCTCACCGGAGTTTTAATCCGGATCCGGCCGGTAATTTTTCAAAATGAAATCCGGTTCCGGATCAGACGGAAAAATTTTCAGTTTAAAATTCAATTCCGGATCCGGGAAATCAAATTTTCCCTGCCCTATTTTAATGTATTTAATATTTGAATGCATTATTTCTTTCTTTTTTTTGTGTAATGACCAACTAAATGTTGATTTTCTTAGGAATTTTCATGATGTCATTACGAAATATCTTCACTAATTGGGTTATTTAACTGAATAAAAGCTAGCTCAGCAACTTAACATGGAAAAGCTTATAGTCTGCGAACGGATTCCCGAAAAATTTTCAAAAAATGTAACCAGGAAAAATCACACCTGTAAATTTAAAAAAATGGAAATCCCGTTCCGGACCCGAGAAATTAAATTTGCCTAACACCAAGTTAAATCGACCTATAAAAGATGAAAAGTCAATCAATTAAGAAACAATGAGGGGCAAGAAAGCTAAGGCAAAGGAAAATAGAGAAACCAGCGGAGGGTGGCGAAAAAGATGTGATGGAAAATATCAGATAGAAAACGAGAGACAACTAGACGAAGGGTGGAAGAGAAATAATGAAGAAAATGCACAACTGCAGCAATGGAAGAGTCAGAGAAGGGACCTCAAAGTGTTCGCACAGCATTCGATGTTTCCAATAGTTGAGACTTTATTATCAGCCACAGCGCCTCAGTCTTCGGTTTAATTACCCAAGTTTGAGGTACTTGGCGTATCCTGCCCATAATACCTGTGGCAAGGAATAAATTTTGGAACTGCGCTGCCTCACGGCGGTGCTTAAAATTGGAATTTATTTCTTTACTATCTATTATTCGTTTGCATATTAAAAAAGGAAACCTATTAAACATAATATTTCTTTTTGCAAAAAAGCATTTAAATTTGTGTTTGGCACCGAACCGGATTGCGGCCGGTTTTTTCCGGATCCGCGTCCGGAATTATGGTTTTGGGCCTCACCGGAGTTTTAATCCGGATCCGGCCGGTAATTTTTCAAAATGAAATCCGGTTCCGGATCAGACGGAAAAATTTTCAGTTTAAAATTCAATTCCGGATCCGGGAAATCAAATTTTCCCTGCCCTATTTTAATGTATTTAATATTTGAATGCATTATTTCTTTCTTTTTTTTGTGTAATGACCAACTAAATGTTGATTTTCTTAGGAATTTTCATGATGTCATTACGAAATATCTTCACTAATTGGGTTATTTAACTGAATAAAAGCTAGCTCAGCAACTTAACATGGAAAAGCTTATAGTCTGCGAACGGATCCCGAAAAATTTTCAAAAAATGTAACCAGGAAAAATCACACCTGTAAATTTAAAAAAATGGAAATCCCGTTCCGGACCCGAGAAATTAAATTTGCCTAACACCAAGTTAAATCGACCTATAAAAGATGAAAAGTCAATCAATTAAGAAACAATGAGGGGCAAGAAAGCTAAGGCAAAGGAAAATAGAGAAACCAGCGGAGGGTGGCGAAAAAGATGTGATGGAAAATATCAGATAGAAAACGAGAGACAACTAGACGAAGGGTGGAAGAGAAATAATGAAGAAAATGCACAACTGCAGCAATGGAAGAGTCAGAGAAGGGACCTCAAAGTGTTCGCACAGCATTCGATGTTTCCAATAGTTGAGACTTTATTATCAGCCACAGCGCCTCAGTCTTCGGTTTAATTACCCAAGTTTGAGGTACTTGGCGTATCCTGCCCATAATACCTGTGGCAAGGAATAAATTTTGGAACTGCGCTGCCTCACGGCGGTGCTTAAAATTGGAATTTATTTCTTTACTATCTATTATTCGTTTGCATATTAAAAAAGGAAACCTATTAAACATAATATTTCTTTTTGCAAAAAAGCATTTAAATTTGTGTTTGGCACCGAACCGGATTGCGGCCGGTTTTTTCCGGATCCGCGTCCGGAATTATGGTTTTGGGCCTCACCGGAGTTTTAATCCGGATCCGGCCGGTAATTTTTCAAAATGAAATCCGGTTCCGGATCAGACGGAAAAATTTTCAGTTTAAAATTCAATTCCGGATCCGGGAAATCAAATTTTCCCTGCCCTATTTTAATGTATTTAATATTTGAATGCATTATTTCTTTCTTTTTTTTGTGTAATGACCAACTAAATGTTGATTTTCTTAGGAATTTTCATGATGTCATTACGAAATATCTTCACTAATTGGGTTATTTAACTGAATAAAAGCTAGCTCAGCAACTTAACATGGAAAAGCTTATAGTCTGCGAACGGATCCCGAAAAATTTTCAAAAAATGTAACCAGGAAAAATCACACCTGTAAATTTAAAAAAATGGAAATCCCGTTCCGGACCCGAGAAATTAAATTTGCCTAACACCAAGTTAAATCGACCTATAAAAGATGAAAAGTCAATCAATTAAGAAACAATGAGGGGCAAGAAAGCTAAGGCAAAGGAAAATAGAGAAACCAGCGGAGGGTGGCGAAAAAGATGTGATGGAAAATATCAGATAGAAAACGAGAGACAACTAGACGAAGGGTGGAAGAGAAATAATGAAGAAAATGCACAACTGCAGCAATGGAAGAGTCAGAGAAGGGACCTCAAAGTGTTCGCACAGCATTCGATGTTTCCAATAGTTGAGACTTTATTATCAGCCACAGCGCCTCAGTCTTCGGTTTAATTACCCAAGTTTGAGGTACTTGGCGTATCCTGCCCATAATACCTGTGGCAAGGAATAAATTTTGGAACTGCGCTGCCTCACGGCGGTGCTTAAAATTGGAATTTATTTCTTTACTATCTATTATTCGTTTGCATATTAAAAAAGGAAACCTATTAAACATAATATTTCTTTTTGCAAAAAAGCATTTAAATTTGTGTTTGGCACCGAACCGGATTGCGGCCGGTTTTTTCCGGATCCGCGTCCGGAATTATGGTTTTGGGCCTCACCGGAGTTTTAATCCGGATCCGGCCGGTAATTTTTCAAAATGAAATCCGGTTCCGGATCAGACGGAAAAATTTTCAGTTTAAAATTCAATTCCGGATCCGGGAAATCAAATTTTCCCTGCCCTATTTTAATGTATTTAATATTTGAATGCATTATTTCTTTCTTTTTTTTGTGTAATGACCAACTAAATGTTGATTTTCTTAGGAATTTTCATGATGTCATTACGAAATATCTTCACTAATTGGGTTATTTAACTGAATAAAAGCTAGCTCAGCAACTTAACATGGAAAAGCTTATAGTCTGCGAACGGATCCCGAAAAATTTTCAAAAAATGTAACCAGGAAAAATCACACCTGTAAATTTAAAAAATGGAAATCCCGTTCCGGACCCGAGAAATTAAATTTGCCTAACACCAAGTTAAATCGACCTATAAAAGATGAAAAGTCAATCAATTAAGAAACAATGAGGGGCAAGAAAGCTAAGGCAAAGGAAAATAGAGAAACCAGCGGAGGGTGGCGAAAAAGATGTGATGGAAAATATCAGATAGAAAACGAGAGACAACTAGACGAAGGGTGGAAGAGAAATAATGAAGAAAATGCACAACTGCAGCAATGGAAGAGTCAGAGAAGGGACCTCAAAGTGTTCGCACAGCATTCGATGTTTCCAATAGTTGAGACTTTATTATCAGCCACAGCGCCTCAGTCTTCGGTTTAATTACCCAAGTTTGAGGTACTTGGCGTATCCTGCCCATAATACCTGTGGCAAGGAATAAATTTTGGAACTGCGCTGCCTCACGGCGGTGCTTAAAATTGGAATTTATTTCTTTACTATCTATTATTCGTTTGCATATTAAAAAAGGAAACCTATTAAACATAATATTTTTTTGCAAAAAAGCATATTTGCAAAAAAGCATTTAAATTTGTGTTTGGCACCGAACCGGATTGCGGCCGGTTTTTTCCGGATCCGCGTCCGGAATTATGGTTTTGGGCCTCACCGGAGTTTTAATCCGGATCCGGCCGGTAATTTTTCAAAATGAAATCCGGTTCCGGATCAGACGGAAAAATTTTCAGTTTAAAATTCAATTCCGGATCCGGGAAATCAAATTTTCCCTGCCCTATTTTAATGTATTTAATATTTGAATGCATTATTTCTTTCTTTTTTTTTGTGTAATGACCAACTAAATGTTGATTTTCTTAGGAATTTTCATGATGTCATTACGAAATATCTTCACTAATTGGGTTATTTAACTGAATAAAAGCTAGCTCAGCAACTTAACATGGAAAAGCTTATAGTCTGCGAACGGATCCCGAAAAATTTTCAAAAAATGTAACCAGGAAAAATCACACCTGTAAATTTAAAAAAATGGAAATCCCGTTCCGGACCCGAGAAATTAAATTTGCCTAACACCAAGTTAAATCGACCTATAAAAGATGAAAAGTCAATCAATTAAGAAACAATGAGGGGCAAGAAAGCTAAGGCAAAGGAAAATAGAGAAACCAGCGGAGGGTGGCGAAAAAGATGTGATGGAAAATATCAGATAGAAAACGAGAGACAACTAGACGAAGGGTGGAAGAGAAATAATGAAGAAAATGCACAACTGCAGCAATGGAAGAGTCAGAGAAGGGACCTCAAAGTGTTCGCACAGCATTCGATGTTTCCAATAGTTGAGACTTTATTATCAGCCACAGCGCCTCAGTCTTCGGTTTAATTACCCAAGTTTGAGGTACTTGGCGTATCCTGCCCATAATACCTGTGGCAAGGAATAAATTTTGGAACTGCGCTGCCTCACGGCGGTGCTTAAAATTGGAATTTATTTCTTTACTATCTATTATTCGTTTGCATATTAAAAAAGGAAACCTATTAAACATAATATTTCTTTTTGCAAAAAAGCATTGAAATTTGTGTTTGGCACCGAACCGGATTGCGGCCGGTTTTTTCCGGATCCGCGTCCGGAATTATGGTTTTGGGCCTCACCGGAGTTTTAATCCGGATCCGGCCGGTAATTTTTCAAAATGAAATCCGGTTCCGGATCAGACGGAAAAATTTTCAGTTTAAAATTCAATTCCGGATCCGGGAAATCAAATTTTCCCTGCCCTATTTTAATGTATTTAATATTTGAATGCATTATTTCTTTCTTTTTTTTGTGTAATGACCAACTAAATGTTGATTTTCTTAGGAATTTTCATGATGTCATTACGAAATATCTTCACTAATTGGGTTATGCAACTTAACATGGAAAAGCTTATAGTCTGCGAACGGATCCCGAAAAATTTTCAAAAAATGTAACCAGGAAAAATCACACCTGTAAATTTAAAAAAATGGAAATCCCGTTCCGGACCCGAGAAATTAAATTTGCCTAACACCAAGTTAAATCGACCTATAAAAGATGAAAAGTCAATCAATTAAGAAACAATGAGGGGCAAGAAAGCTAAGGCAAAGGAAAATAGAGAAACCAGCGGAGGGTGGCGAAAAAGATGTGATGGAAAATATCAGATAGAAAACGAGAGACAACTAGACGAAGATTGGCTTATTTAACTGAATAAAAGCTAGCTCAGCAACTTAACATGGAAAAGCTTATAGTCTGCGAACGGATTCCCGAAAATTTTCAAAAAATGTAACCAGGAAAAATCAGACCTGCAAATTTTAAAACTCAGTCTTCGGTTTAATTACCCAAATTTGAGGTACTTGGCGTATCCTGCCCATAATACCTGTGGCAATGAATAAATTTTGGAACTGCGCTGCCTCACGGCGGTGCTTAAAAATGGTATTTTTTTCTGTATTATTTATTTTCCTTTTGCATATTAAAAAAGGATACCTATTAAACATAAAATTTCCTTTTGCAAAAAAGCATTTAAATTCGTGTGGAATAAATTTTGGAACTGCGCTGCCTCACGGCGCTGCTTGAATTAACGTTTTTTCTGTCCTATTCTTTTCCTTTTGCATACCTATTAAACATAAAATTTCTTTTAGCAAAAAAGCATTTAAATTCGTGTTTGGCGCCGGACCGAACTGCGGCCGGTTTTTTCGGACCCGAGTCCGGAATTATGGTTTTGGGCCTTACCAGATTTATAATCGGGATACGGCCGGTAATTTTTAAAAATGAAAATTCTGTTCCGGATCCGACAAATTAAATTGTCCTAACACTTATTTATTTCGACCTATAAATATCAAAAGTCAATTAATTAAGAAACATTAAGGGGCAAGAAAACTAAGGCAAAGTAAAATAAAGAAACCAGCGGAGGGTGGAGAAAAAAAGTGATGGAAAATATCAGATAGAAAAGAAGAGACAAATAGACGAAGGGTTGAAGAGAAATAATGAAGAAAAGGCACAACTGCAGCAATAAAAGAGTCAGAGAAGGGACCCCAAAGTGTTCGCACAGCATCCGATCTTTCCAATAGCTGAGACTTTATTATCAGCCACAGCGCCTCAGTCTTCGGTTTAATTACCTAAATTTGAGGTACTCGGCGTATCCTGCCCATAATACCTGTGGCAAGGAATAAATTTTGGAACTGCGCTGCCTCACGGCGGTGCTTAAAAATGGTATTTTTCTGTAATTATGTATTTTCCCTTGTGGCATATTAAAAAAAGGATACCTATTAAACATAAAATTTCCTTTTGCAAAAAGCAGTTAAATTCGGGTGGAATAAATTTTGGAACTGCGCTTGCCTCACGGCGTTAGGCCTTAATTGGCATTTTTTTCTGTACTATTTCTTTTCCTTTTGCATACCTTTAAACTAAAGTTCTTTTAGCAAAAATCATTAATTCGTGTTTTGCGCCGTACCGAACGCGGCCGGGTTTTTCGGATCCGCGTCCGGAATAAATTTTGGAACTGCGCTGCCCCACGGCGGTGCTTAAAATTGGAATTTATTTCTTTACTATCTATTATTCGTTTGCATATTAAAAAAGGAAACCTATTAAACATAAAATTTCTTTTTGCAAAAAAGCATTTAAATTCGTGTGGAATAAATTTTGGAACTGCGCTGCCTCACGGCGGTGCTTAAAATTGGAATTTATTTCTTTACTATCTATTATTCGTTTGCATATTAAAAAAGGAAACCTATTAAACATAATATTTTTTTGCAAAAAAGCATTTAAATTCGTGTGGAATAAATTTTGGAACTGCGCTGCCTCACGGCGGTGCTTAAAATTGGCATTTTTTCTGTACTATTTATTTTCCTTTTGCATATTAAAAAAGGATACCTATTAAACATAATATTTTTTTGCAAAAAAGCATTTAAATTCGTGTGGAATAAATTTTGGAACTGCGCTGCCCCACGGCGGTGCTTAAAATTGGCATTTTTTCTGTACTATTTATTTTCCTTTTGCATATCTATTAAACATAAAATTTCTTTTTGCAAAAAAGCATTTAAATTCGTGTGGAATAAATTTTGGAACTGCGCTGCCTCACGGCGGTGCTTAAAATTGGAATTTATTTCTTTACTATCTATTATTCGTTTGCATATTAAAAAAGGATACCTATTAAACATAATATTTCTTTTTGCAAAAAAGCATTTAAATTCGTGTGGAATAAATTTTGGAACTGCGCTGCCTCACGGCGGTGCTTAAAATTGGCATTTTTTCTGTACTATTTATTTTCCTTTTGCATATCTATTAAACATAATATTTTTTTGCAAAAAAGCATTTAAATTCGTGTGGAATAAATTTTGGAACTGCGCTGCCTCACGGCGGTGCTTAAAATTGGAATTTATTTCTTTACTATCTATTATTCGTTTGCATATTAAAAAAGGAAACCTATTAAACATAATATTCTTTTTGCAAAAAAGCATTTAAATTCGTGTGGAATAAATTTTGGAACTGCGCTGCCTCACGGCGGTGCTTAAAATTGGAATTTATTTCTTTACTATCTATTATTCGTTTGCATATTAAAAAAGGAAACCTATTAAACATAATATTTTTTTGCAAAAAAGCATTTAAATTCGTGTGGAATAAATTTTGGAACTGCGCTGCCCCACGGCGGTGCTTAAAATTGGCATTTTTTCTGTACTATTTATTTTCCTTTTGCATATTAAAAAAGGAAACCTATTAAACATAAAATTTCCTTTTGCAAAAAAGCATTTAAATTCGTGTGGAATAAATTTTGGAACTGCGCTGCCTCACGGCGGTGCTTAAAATTGGAATTTATTTCTTTACTATCTATTATTCGTTTGCATATTAAAAAAGGATACCTATTAAACATAATATTTTTTTGCAAAAAAGCATTTAAATTCGTGTGGAATAAATTTTGGAACTGCGCTGCCTCACGGCGGTGCTTAAAATTGGCATTTTTTCTGTACTATTTATTTTCCTTTTGCATATCTATTAAACATAATATTTTTTTGCAAAAAAGCATTTAAATTCGTGTGGAATAAATTTTGGAACTGCGCTGCCTCACGGCGGTGCTTAAAATTGGAATTTATTTCTTTACTATCTATTATTCGTTTGCATATTAAAAAAGGAAACCTATTAAACATAAAATTTCCTTTTGCATATTAAAAAAGGAAACCTATTAAACATAAAATTTCCTTTTGCAAAAAAGCATTTAAATTCGTGTTTGGCGCCGGACCGAACTGCGGCCGGTTTTTTCGAATCCGCGTCCGGAATTATGGTTTTGGGCCTCACCGGAGTTTTAATCCGGATCCGGCCGGTAATTTTTCAAAATGAAATCCGGTTCCGGATCAGACGGAAAAATTTTCAGTTTAAAATTCAATTCCGGATCCGGGAAATCAAATTTTCCCTGCCCTATTTTAATGTATTTAATATTTGAATGCATTATTTCTTTCTTTTTTTTGTGTAATGACCAACTAAATGTTGATTTTCTTAGGAATTTTCATGATGTCATTACGAAATATCTTCACTAATTGGGTTATTTAACTGAATAAAAGCTAGCTCAGCAACTTAACATGGAAAAGCTTATAGTCTGCGAACGGATCCCGAAAAATTTTCAAAAAATGTAACCAGGAAAAATCACACTGTAAATTTAAAAAATGGAAATCCCGTTCCGGACCCGAGAAATTAAATTTGCCTAACACCAAGTTAAATCGACCTATAAAAGATGAAAAGTCAATCAATTAAAAACAATGAGGGGCAAGAAAGCTAAGGCAAAGGAAAATAGAGAAACCAGCGGAGGTGGCGAAAAAGATGTGATGGAAAATATCAGATAGAAAACGAGAGACAACTAGACGAAGGGTGGAAGAGAAATAATGAAGAAAATGCACAACTGCAGCAATAAAAGAGTCAGAGAAGGGACCTCAAAGTGTTCGCACAGCATTCGATGTTTCCAATAGTTGAGACTTTATTATCAGCCACAGCGCCTCAGTCTTCGGTTTAATTACCCAAGTTTGAGGTACTTGGCGTATCCTGCCCATAATACCTGTGGCAAGGAATAAATTTTGGAACTGCGCTGCCTCACGGCGGTGCTTAAAATTGGAATTTTTTCTGTACTATTTATTTTCCTTTTGCATATCTATTAAACATAAAATTTCTTTTTGCAAAAAAGCATTTAAATTCGTGTTTGGCGCCGGACCGAACTGCGGCCGGTTTTTTCGAATCCGCGTCCGGAATTATTGTTTTGGGCCTTACCGGATTTTTAATCCGGATCCCGCCGGTAATTTTTAAAAATGAAAATTCTGTTCCGGATCCAACAAATTAAATTGGCCTAACACTTATTTATTTCGACCTATAAATATCAAAAGTCAATTAATTAAGAAGCAATAAGGGGCAAAAAAACTAAGGCAAAGTAAAATAGAGAAACCAGCGGAGGGTGGAGAAAAAATGTGATGGAAAATATCAGATAGAAAAGAAGAGACAAATAGACGAAGGGTGGAAGAGAAATAATGAAGAAAAGGCACAACTGCAGCAATAAAAGAGTCAGAGAAGGGACCTCAAAGTGTTCGCACAGCATTCGATCTTTCCAATAGCTGAGACTTTATTATCAGCCACAGCGCCTCAGTCTTCGGTTTAATTACCCAAGTTTGAGGTACTTGGCGTATCCTGCCCATAATACCTGTGGCAAGGAATAAATTTTGGAACTGCGCTGCCCCACGGCGGTGCTTAAAATTGGTATTTTTTTCTGTATTATTTATTTTCCTTTTGCATATTAAAAAAGGATACCTATTAAACATAAAATTTCCTTTTGCAAAAAAGCATTTAAATTCGTGTGGAATAAATTTTGGAACTGCGCTGCCTCACGGCGGTGCTTAAAATTGGCATTTTTTCTGTACTATTTATTTTCCTTTTGCATATCTATTAAACATAAAATTTCTTTTTGCAAAAAAGCATTTAAATTCGTGTTTGGCGCCGGACCGAACTGCGGCCGGTTTTTTCGAATCCGCGTCCGGAATTATTGTTTTGGGCCTTACCGGATTTTTAATCCGGATCCCGCCGGTAATTTTTAAAAATGAAAATTCTGTTCCGGATCCAACAAATTAAATTGGCCTAACACTTATTTATTTCGACCTATAAATATCAAAAGTCAATTAATTAAGAAGCAATAAGGGGCAAAAAAACTAAGGCAAAGTAAAATAGAGAAACCAGCGGAGGGTGGAGAAAAAATGTGATGGAAAATATCAGATAGAAAAGAAGAGACAAATAGACGAAGGGTGGAAGAGAAATAATGAAGAAAAGGCACAACTGCAGCAATAAAAGAGTCAGAGAAGGGACCTCAAAGTGTTCGCACAGCATTCGATCTTTCCAATAGCTGAGACTTTATTATCAGCCACAGCGCCTCAGTCTTCGGTTTAATTACCCAAGTTTGAGGTACTTGGCGTATCCTGCCCATAATACCTGTGGCAAGGAATAAATTTTGGAACTGCGCTGCCCCACGGCGGTGCTTAAAATTGGTATTTTTTTCTGTATTATTTATTTTCCTTTTGCATATTAAAAAAGGATACCTATTAAACATAAAATTTCCTTTTGCAAAAAAGCATTTAAATTCGTGTGGAATAAATTTTGGAACTGCGCTGCCTCACGGCGGTGCTTAAAATTGGCATTTTTTCTGTACTATTTATTTTCCTTTTGCATATCTATTAAACATAAAATTTCTTTTTGCAAAAAAGCATTTAAATTCGTGTTTGGCGCCGGACCGAACTGCGGCCGGTTTTTTCGAATCCGCGTCCGGAATTATTGTTTTGGGCCTTACCGGATTTTTAATCCGGATCCCGCCGGTAATTTTTAAAAATGAAAATTCTGTTCCGGATCCAACAAATTAAATTGGCCTAACACTTATTTATTTCGACCTATAAATATCAAAAGTCAATTAATTAAGAAGCAATAAGGGGCAAAAAAACTAAGGCAAAGTAAAATAGAGAAACCAGCGGAGGGTGGAGAAAAAATGTGATGGAAAATATCAGATAGAAAAGAAGAGACAAATAGACGAAGGGTGGAAGAGAAATAATGAAGAAAAGGCACAACTGCAGCAATAAAAGAGTCAGAGAAGGGACCTCAAAGTGTTCGCACAGCATTCGATCTTTCCAATAGCTGAGACTTTATTATCAGCCACAGCGCCTCAGTCTTCGGTTTAATTACCCAAGTTTGAGGTACTTGGCGTATCCTGCCCATAATACCTGTGGCAAGGAATAAATTTTGGAACTGCGCTGCCCCACGGCGGTGCTTAAAATTGGCATTTTTTCTGTACTATTTATTTTCCTTTTGCATATCTATTAAACATAAAATTTCTTTTTGCAAAAAAGCATTTAAATTCGTGTTTGGCGCCGGACCGAACTGCGGACGGTTTTTTTCGGATCCGCGCCCGGAATTATGGTTTTGGGCCTTACCGGATTTTTAATCCGGATCCCGCCGGTAATTTTTAAAAATGAAAATTCTGTTCCGGATCCAACAAATTAAATTGGCCTAACACTTATTTATTTCGACCTATAAATATCAAAAGTCAATTAATTAAGAAGCAATAAGGGGCAAAAAAACAAAGGCAAAGTAAAATAGAGAAACCAGCGGAGGGTGGAGAAAAAATGTGATGGAAAATATCAGATAGAAAAGAAGAGACAAATAGACGAAGGGTGGAAGAGAAATAATGAAGAAAAGGCACAACTGCAGCAATAAAAGAGTCAGAGAAGGGACCTCAAAGTGTTCGCACAGCATTCGATCTTTCCAATAGCTGAGACTTTATTATCAGCCACAGCGCCTCAGTCTTCGGTTTAATTACCCAAGTTTGAGGTACTTGGCGTATCCTGCCCATAATACCTGTGGCAAGGAATAAATTTTGGAACTGCGCTGCCCCACGGCGGTGCTTAAAATTGGTATTTTTTTCTGTATTATTTATTTTCCTTTTGCATATTAAAAAAGGATACCTATTAAACATAAAATTTCCTTTTGCAAAAAAGCATTTAAATTCGTGTGGAATAAATTTTGGAACTGCGCTGCCTCACGGCGGTGCTTAAAATTGGCATTTTTTCTGTACTATTTATTTTCCTTTTGCATATCTATTAAACATAAAATTTCTTTTTGCAAAAAAGCATTTAAATTCGTGTTTGGCGCCGGACCGAACTGCGGCCGGTTTTTTCGAATCCGCGTCCGGAATTATTGTTTTGGGCCTTACCGGATTTTTAATCCGGATCCCGCCGGTAATTTTTAAAAATGAAAATTCTGTTCCGGATCCAACAAATTAAATTGGCCTAACACTTATTTATTTCGACCTATAAATATCAAAAGTCAATTAATTAAGAAGCAATAAGGGGCAAAAAACTAAGGCAAAGTAAAATAGAGAAACCAGCGGAGGGTGGAGAAAAAATGTGATGGAAAATATCAGATAGAAAAGAAGAGACAAATAGACGAAGGGTGGAAGAGAAATAATGAAGAAAAGGCACAACTGCAGCAATAAAAGAGTCAGAGAAGGGACCTCAAAGTGTTCGCACAGCATTCGATCTTTCCAATAGCTGAGACTTTATTATCAGCCACAGCGCCTCAGTCTTCGGTTTAATTACCCAAGTTTGAGGTACTTGGCGTATCCTGCCCATAATACCTGTGGCAAGGAATAAATTTTGGAACTGCGCTGCCTCACGGCGGTGCTTAAAATTGGAATATTTCTTTACTATCTATTATTCGTTTGCATATTAAAAAAGTAAACCTATTAAACATAATATTTCTTTTTGCAAAAAAGCATTGAAATTTGTGTTTGGCACCGAACCGGATTGCGGCCTGTTTTTTCGAATCCGCGTCCGGAATTATTGTTTTGGGCCTTACCGGATTTTTAATCCGGATCCCGCCGGTAATTTTTAAAAGTGAAAATTCTGTTCCGGATCCAACAAATTAAATTGGCCTAACACTTATTTATTTCGACCTATAAATATCAAAAGTCAATTAATTAAGAAGCAATAAGGGGCAAAAAAACTAAGGCAAAGTAAAATAGAGAAACCAGCGGAGGGTGGAGAAAAAATGTGATGGAAAATATCAGATAGAAAAGAAGAGACAAATAGACGAAGGGTGGAAGAGAAATAATGAAGAAAATGCACAACTGCAGCAATAAAAGAGTCAGAGAAGGGACCTCAAAGTGTTCGCACAGCATTCGATCTTTCCAATAGCTGAGACTTTATTATCAGCCACAGCGCCTCAGTCTTCGGTTTAATTACCCAAGTTTGAGGTACTTGGCGTATCCTGCCCATAATACCTGTGGCAAGGAATAAATTTTGGAACTGCGCTGCCCCACGGCGGTGCTTAAAATTGGAATTTATTTCTTTACTATCTATTATTCGTTTGCATATTAAAAAAGGATACCTATTAAACATAAAATTTCCTTTTGCAAAAAAGCATTTAAATTCGTGTGGAATAAATTTTGGAACTGCGCTGCCTCACGGCGGTGCTTAAAATTGGCATTTTTTCTGTACTATTTATTTTCCTTTTGCATATCTATTAAACATAAAATTTCTTTTTGCAAAAAAGCATTTAAATTCGTGTTTGGCGCCGGACCGAACTGCGGCCGGTTTTTTCGAATCCGCGTCCGGAATTATTGTTTTGGGCCTTACCGGATTTTTAATCCGGATCCCGCCGGTAATTTTTAAAAATGAAAATTCTGTTCCGGATCCAACAAATTAAATTGGCCTAACACTTATTTATTTCGACCTATAAATATCAAAAGTCAATTAATTAAGAAGCAATAAGGGGCAAAAAAACTAAGGCAAAGTAAAATAGAGAAACCAGCGGAGGGTGGAGAAAAAATGTGATGGAAAATATCAGATAGAAAACGAGAGACAACTAGACGAAGGGTGGAAGAGAAATAATGAAGAAAATGCACAACTGCAGCAATGGAAGAGTCAGAGAAGGGACCTCAAAGTGTTCGCACAGCATTCGATCTTTCCAATAGCTGAGACTTTATTATCAGCCACAGCGCCTCAGTCTTCGGTTTAATTACCCAAGTTTGAGGTACTTGGCGTATCCTGCCCATAATACCTGTGGCAAGGAATAAATTTTGGAACTGCCCTGCCTCACGGCGGTGCTTAAAATTGGCATTTTTCTGTACTATTTATTTTCCTTTTGCATATTAAAAAAGGATACCTATTAAACATAAAATTTCCTTTTGCAAAAAAGCATTTAAATTCGTGTGGAATAAATTTTGGAACTGCGCTGCCCCACGGCGGTGCTTAAAATTGGTATTTTTTTCTGTATTATTTATTTTCCTTTTGCATATTAAAAAAGGATACCTATTAAACATAAAATTTCCTTTTGCAAAAAAGCATTTAAATTTGTGTTTGGCACCGAACCGGATTGCGGCCGGTTTTTTTCGGATCCGCGTCCGGAATTATGGTTTTGGGCCTTACCGGATTTTTAATCGAGATTCGGCCGGTAATTTTTAAAAATGAAAATTCTGTTCCGGATCCGACAAATTAAATTGTCCTAACACTTATTTATTTCGACCTATAAATATCAAAAGTCAATTAATTAAGAAACAATAAGGGGCAAGAAAACTAAGGCAAAGTAAAATAGAGAAACCAGCGGAGGGTGGAGAAAAAATGTGATGGAAAATATCAGATAGAAAAGAAGAGACAAATAGACGAAGGGTGGAAGAGAAATAATGAAGAAAATGCACAACTGCAGCAATGAAAGAGTCAGAGAAGGGACCTCAAAGTGTTCGCACAGCATTCGATCTTTCCAATAGCTGAGACTTTATTATCAGCCACAGCGCCTCAGTCTTCGGTTTAATTACCCAAGTTTGAGGTACTTGGCGTATCCTGCCCATAATACCTGTGGCAAGGAATAAATTTTGGAACTGCGCTGCCCCACGGCGGTGCTTAAATTGGTATTTTTTTCTGTATTATTTATTTTCCTTTTGCATATTAAAAAAGGATACCTATTAAACATAAAATTTCCTTTTGCAAAAAAGCATTTAAATTCGTGTGGAATAAATTTTGGAACTGCGCTGCCTCACGGCGGTGCTTAAAATTGGCATTTTTTCTGTACTATTTATTTTCCTTTTGCATATCTATTAAACATAAAATTTCTTTTTGCAAAAAAGCATTTAAATTCGTGTTTGGCGCCGGACCGAACTGCGGCCGGTTTTTTCGAATCCGCGTCCGGAATTATTGTTTTGGGCCTTACCGGATTTTTAATCCGGATCCCGCCGGTAATTTTTAAAAATGAAAATTCTGTTCCGGATCCAACAAATTAAATTGGCCTAACACTTATTTATTTCGACCTATAAATATCAAAAGTCAATTAATTAAGAAGCAATAAGGGGCAAAAAAACTAAGGCAAAGTAAAATAGAGAAACCAGCGGAGGGTGGAGAAAAAATGTGATGGAAAATATCAGATAGAAAAGAAGAGACAAATAGACGAAGGGTGGAAGAGAAATAATGAAGAAAATGCACAACTGCAGCAATGAAAGAGTCAGAGAAGGGACCTCAAAGTGTTCGCACAGCATTCGATCTTTCCAATAGCTGAGACTTTATTATCAGCCACAGCGCCTCAGTCTTCGGTTTAATTACCCAAGTTTGAGGTACTTGGCGTATCCTGCCCATAATACCTGTGGCAAGGAATAAATTTTGGAACTGCGCTGCCCCACGGCGGTGCTTAAATTGGTATTTTTTTCTGTATTATTTATTTTCCTTTTGCATATCTATTAAACATAAAATTTCCTTTTGCATATTAAAAAAGGAAACCTATTAAACATAAAATTTCTTTTTGCAAAAAAGCATTTAAATTCGTGTGGAATAAATTTTGGAACTGCGCTGCCTCACGGCGGTGCTTAAAATTGGCATTTTTTCTGTACTATTTATTTTCCTTTTGCATATCTATTAAACATAAAATTTCCTTTTGCATATTAAAAAAGGATACCTATTAAACATAAAATTTCCTTTTGCATATTAAAAAAGGATACCTATTAAACATAAAATTTCCTTTTGCATATCTATTAAACATAAAATTTCCTTTTGCATATCTATTAAACATAAAATTTCCTTTTGCATATCTATTAAACATAAAATTTCCTTTTGCATATTAAAAAAGGATACCTATTAAACATAAAATTTCCTTTTGCATATCTATTAAACATAAAATTTCCTTTTGCATATCTATTAAACATAATATTTCTTTTTGCAAAAAAGCATTTAAATTCGTGTGGAATAAATTTTGGAACTGCGCTGCCTCACGGCGGTGCTTAAAATTGGAATTTATTTCTTTACTATCTATTATTCGTTTGCATATTAAAAAAGGAAACCTATTAAACATAAAATTTCCTTTTGCATATTAAAAAAGGATACCTATTAAACATAAAATTTCCTTTTGCATATCTATTAAACATAAAATTTCCTTTTGCATATTAAAAAAGGAAACCTATTAAACATAATATTTCTTTTTGCAAAAAAGCATTTAAATTCGTGTGGAATAAATTTTGGAACTGCGCTGCCTCACGGCGGTGCTTAAAATTGGCATTTTTTCTGTACTATTTATTTTCCTTTTGCATATCTATTAAACATAAAATTTCCTTTTGCATATTAAAAAAGGATACCTATTAAACATAAAATTTCCTTTTGCATATTAAAAAAGGAAACCTATTAAACATAAAATTTCCTTTTGCATATTAAAAAAGGATACCTATTAAACATAAAATTTCCTTTTGCATATCTATTAAACATAAAATTTCCTTTTGCATATTAAAAAAGGATACCTATTAAACATAAAATTTCCTTTTGCATATCTATTAAACATAAAATTTCCTTTTGCATATCTATTAAACATAATATTTCTTTTTGCAAAAAAGCATTTAAATTCGTGTGGAATAAATTTTGGAACTGCGCTGCCTCACGGCGGTGCTTAAAATTGGAATTTATTTCTTTACA
>JBDPZO010000652.1:0-36361 GCA_039877585.1 Heterodera filipjevi | reverse complement strand
GAGCGCATGGACTAACAGGAAGTCAGATAATCCCAGGCTCACTCAAGTACAGTATATGTCTTAGAAAAAAAATCCCTGAAAAAAGAGATAGCCATTTTTCATCCTTAATAGTATACTTTTGAATGAGCGCATGGACTAAAGCAGGAAGTCAGATAATCCCAGGCTCACTCAAGTACAGTATATGTCTTAAAAAAAATTCCCTGAAAAAGAGATAGCCATTTTTTATCCTTAATAGTATACTTTTTGAATGAGCGCATGGACTAGAAGCAGAAGTCAGATAATCCCAGGCTCACTCAAGTACAGTATATGTCTGAAAAAAAATTCCCTGAAAAAAGAGATAGCCATTTTTCATCCTTATAGTATACTTTTTGAATGAGCGCATGGACTAGAAGCAGGAAGTCAGATAATCCCAGGCTCACTCAAGTACAGTATATGTCTTAGAAAAAAATTCCCTGAAAAAGAGATAGCCATTTTTATCCTTAATAGTATACTTTTTGAATGAGCGCATGGACTAGAAGCAGGAAGTCAGATAATCCCAGGCTCACTCAAGTACAGTATATGTCTTAGAAAAAATTCCCTGAAAAAAAGAGATAGCCATTTTTTCCTTAATAGTATCCTTTTTGAATGAGCGCATGGACTAGAAGCAGGAATCAGATAATCCCAGGCTCACTCAAGTACAGTATATGTCTTAGAAAAAAATTCCCTGAAAAAAGAGATAGCCATTTTTTATCCTTATAGTATACTTTTTGAATGAGCGCATGGACTAGAAGCAGGAAGTCAGATAATCCCAGGCTCACTCAAGTACAGTATATGTCTTAGAAAAAAAATCCCTGAAAAAAGAGATAGCCATTTTTATCCTTAATAGTATATTTTTGAATGAGCGCATGGACTAGAAGCAGGAAGTCAGATAATCCCAGCTCCTCAAGTACAGTATATGTCTTAGAAAAAAAATCCTGAAAAAAGAGATAGCCATTTTTTCTCCTTAATAGTATACTTTTTGAATGAGCGCATGGACTAGAAGCAGGAAGTCAGATAATCCCAGCTCACTCAAGTACAGTATATGTCTTAGAAAAAAATTCCCCTGAAAAAAGAGATAGCCATTTTTTATCCTTAATAGTATACTTTTTGAATGAGCGCATGGACTAGAACAGGAAGTCAGATAATCCCAGCTCACTCAAGTACAGTATATGTCTTAGAAAAAAATCCCGAAAAAAGAGATCACATTTTTATCCTTAATATATACTTTTTGAATGAGCGCATGGACTAGAAGCAGGAAGTCAATAATCCCAGGCTCCCTCAGTACAGTATATTTCTTAGAAAAAAAATCCCTGAAAAAAGAGATAGCCATTTTTTCATCCTTAATAGTATACTTTTTGAATGAGCGCATGGACTAGAAGCAGGAAGTCAGATAATCCCAGGCTCACTCAATACATTATATGTCTTAGAAAAAAATCCCTGAAAAAGAGATAGCCATTTTTTATCCTTAATAGTATACTTTTTGAATGAGCGCATGGACTAGAAGCAAAGTCAGATAATCCCAGGCTCACTCAAGTACAGTATATGCCTTAGAAAAAAAATCCCTGAAAAAGAGATAGCCATTTTTATCCTTAATAGTATACTTTTTGAATGAGCGCATGGACTAGAAGCAGAAGTCAGATAATCCCAGGCTCACTCAAGTACAGTATATGTCTTAGAAAAAATTCCCGAAAAAGAGATAGCCATTTTTTATCCTTAATAGTATACTTTTTGAATGAGCGCATGGACTAGAAGCAGGAAGTCATAATCCCAGCTCACTCAAGTACAGTATATGTCTTAGAAAAAAATTCCCTGAAAAAGAGATAGCCATTTTTTATCCTTAATATACTTTTTGAATGAGCGCATGGACTAGAAGCAGGAAGTCAGATAATCCCAGGCTCACTCAAGTACAGTATATGTCTTAGAAAAAAATCCTGAAAAAAGAGATAGCCATTTTTATCCTTAATAGTATACTTTTTGATGAGCGCATGGACTAGAAGCAGGAAGTCAGATAATCCCAGGCTCACTCAAGTACATGTATATGTCTTAGAAAAAATCCCGAAAAAAGAGATAGCCATTTTTATCCTTAATAGTATACTTTTTGAATGAGCGCATGGACTAGAAGCAGGAAGTCAGATAATCCCGCTCACTCAAGTACAGTATATGTCTTAGAAAAAAATTCCCCGAAAAAGAGATAGCCATTTTTTATCCTTATATTATACTTTTTGAATGAGCGCATGGACTAGAAGCGGAAGTCAGATAATCCCAGGCTCACTCAAGTACAGTATATGTCTTAGAAAAAAATTAAAATTCCCTAAAAAAAATCATTCAAAAAGTATACTATTAAGGATAAAAAATGGCTATCTCTTTTTTCAGGGAATTTTTTTCTAAGACATATACTGTACTTGAGTGAGCCTGGGATTATCTGACTTCCTGCTTCTAGTCCATGCGCTCATTCAAAAAGTATACTATTAAGGATGAAAAATGGCTATCTCTTTTTTCAGGGATTTTTTTCTAAGACATATACTGTACTTGAGTGAGCCTGGGATTATCTGACTTCCTGCTTCTAGTCCATGCGCTCATTCAAAAAGTATACTATTAAGGATAAAAAATGGCTATCTCTTTTTTCAGGGAATTTTTTTCTAAGACATATACTGTACTTGAGTGAGCCTGGGATTATCTGACTTCCTGCTTCTAGTCCATGCGCTCATTCAAAAAGTATACTATTAAGGATAAAAAATGGCTATCTCTTTTTTCGGGAATTTTTTTCTAAGACATATACTGTACTTGAGTGAGCCTAGGATTATCTGACTTCCTGCTTCTAGTCCATGCGCTCATTCAAAAAGTATACTATTAAGGATAAAAAATGGCTATCTCTTTTTTCAGGGAATTTTTTTCTAAGACATATACTGTACTTGAGTGAGCCTGGGATTATCTGACTTCCTGCTTCTAGTCCATGCGCTCATTCAAAAAGTATACTATTAAGGATAAAAAATGGCTATCTCTTTTTTCAGGGAATTTTTTTCTAAGACATATACTGTACTTGAGTGAGCCTGGGATTATCTGACTTCCTGCTTCTAGTCCATGCGCTCATTCAAAAAGTATACTATTAAGGATAAAAAATGGCTATCTCTTTTTTCAGGGAATTTTTTTCTAAGACATATACTGTACTTGAGTGAGCCTGGGATTATCTGACTTCCTGCTTCTAGTCCATGCGCTCATTCAAAAAGTATACTATTAAGGATAAAAAATGGCTATCTCTTTTTTCAGGGAATTTTTTTCTAAGACATATACTGTACTTGAGTGAGCCTGGGATTATCTGACTTCCTGCTTCTAGTCCATGCGCTCATTCAAAAAGTATACTATTAAGGATAAAAAATGGCTATCTCTTTTTTCAGGGAATTTTTTTCTAAGACATATACTGTACTTGAGTGAGCCTGGGATTATCTGACTTCCTGCTTCTAGTCCATGCGCTCATTCAAAAAGTATACTATTAAGGATAAAAATGGCTATCTCTTTTTTCAGGGAATTTTTTTCTAAGACATATACTGTACTTGAGTGAGCCTGGGATTATCTGACTTCCTGCTTCTAGTCCATGCGCTCATTCAAAAAGTATACTATTAAGGATAAAAAATGGCTATCTCTTTTTTCAGGGAATTTTTTTCTAAGACATATACTGTACTTGAGTGAGCCTGGGATTATCTGACTTCCTGCTTCTAGTCCATGCGCTCATTCAAAAAGTATACTATTAAGGATAAAAAATGGCTATCTCTTTTTTCAGGGAATTTTTTTCTAAGACATATACTGTACTTGAGTGAGCCTGGGATTATCTGACTTCCTGCTTCTAGTCCATGCGCTCATTCAAAAAGTATACTATTAAGGATAAAAAATGGCTATCTCTTTTTTCAGGGAATTTTTTTCTAAGACATATACTGTACTTGAGTGAGCCTGGGATTATCTGACTTCCTGCTTCTAGTCCATGCGCTCATTCAAAAAGTATACTATTAAGGATAAAAAATGGCTATCTCTTTTTTCAGGGAATTTTTTTCTAAGACATATACTGTACTTGAGTGAGCCTGGGATTATCTGACTTCCTGCTTCTAGTCCATGCGCTCATTCAAAAAGTATACTATTAAGGATAAAAATGGCTATCTCTTTTTTCAGGGAATTTTTTTCTAAGACATATACTGTACTTGAGTGAGCCTGGGATTATCTGACTTCCTGCTTCTAGTCCATGCGCTCATTCAAAAAGTATACTATTAAGGATAAAAAATGGCTATCTCTTTTTTCAGGGAATTTTTTTCTAAGACATATACTGTACTTGAGTGAGCCTGGGATTATCTGACTTCCTGCTTCTAGTCCATGCGCTCATTCAAAAAGTATACTATTAAGGATAAAAATGGCTATCTCTTTTTTCAGGGAATTTTTTTCTAAGACATATACTGTACTTGAGTGAGCCTGGGATTATCTGACTTCCTGCTTCTAGTCCATGCGCTCATTCAAAAAGTATACTATTAAGGATAAAAAATGGCTATCTCTTTTTTCAGGGAATTTTTTTCTAAGACATATACTGTACTTGAGTGAGCCTGGGATTATCTGACTTCCTGCTTCTAGTCCATGCGCTCATTCAAAAAGTATACTATTAAGGATAAAAAATGGCTATCTCTTTTTTCAGGGAATTTTTTTCTAAGACATATACTGTACTTGAGTGAGCCTGGGATTATCTGACTTCCTGCTTCTAGTCCATGCGCTCATTCAAAAAGTATACTATTAAGGATAAAAAATGGCTATCTCTTTTTTCAGGGAATTTTTTTCTAAGACATATACTGTACTTGAGTGAGCCTGGGATTATCTGACTTCCTGCTTCTAGTCCATGCGCTCATTCAAAAAGTATACTATTAAGGATAAAAAATGGCTATCTCTTTTTTCAGGGAATTTTTTTCTAAGACATATACTGTACTTGAGTGAGCCTGGGATTATCTGACTTCCTGCTTCTAGTCCATGCGCTCATTCAAAAAGTATACTATTAAGGATAAAAAATGGCTATCTCTTTTTTCAGGGAATTTTTTTCTAAGACATATACTGTACTTGAGTGAGCCTGGGATTATCTGACTTCCTGCTTCTAGTCCATGCGCTCATTCAAAAAGTATACTATTAAGGATGAAAAATGGCTATCTCTTTTTTCAGGGAATTTTTTTCTAAGACATATACTGTACTTGAGTGAGCCTGGGATTATCTGACTTCCTGCTTCTAGTCCATGCGCTCATTCAAAAAGTATACTATTAAGGATGAAAAATGGCTATCTCTTTTTTCAGGGAATTTTTTTCTAAGACATATACTGTACTTGAGTGAGCCTGGGATTATCTGACTTCCTGCTTCTAGTCCATGCGCTCATTCAAAAAGTATACTATTAAGGATGAAAAATGGCTATCTCTTTTTTCAGGGATTTTTTTCTAAGACATATACTGTACTTGAGTGAGCCTGGGATTATCTGACTTCCTGCTTCTAGTCCATGCGCTCATTCAAAAAGTATACTATTAAGGATGAAAAATGGCTATCTCTTTTTTCAGGGATTTTTTTTCTAAGACATATACTGTACTTGAGTGAGCCTGGGATTATCTGACTTCCTGCTTCTAGTCCATGCGCTCATTCAAAAAGTATACTATTAAGGATGAAAAATGGCTATCTCTTTTTTCAGGGATTTTTTTTCTAAGACATATACTGTACTTGAGTGAGCCTGGGATTATCTGACTTCCTGCTTCTAGTCCATGCGCTCATTCAAAAAGTATACTATTAAGGATAAAAAATGGCTATCTCTTTTTTCAGGGAATTTTTTTCTAAGACATATTGTCGGGATCACGACAAAAAATTTGCACACGGTAGTGCTTGGGCCGGGACAATTCGAGAAGGTCGGGGACGGGGCTTGCCAATGACGAACACACACACACACACAAAATGTTTATTCGGGGGCGACCTCAAACTTGGGTAATTAAACCTTTCAATACACAATGAAAAAATGCAAATGAAATGGGAAATGCAAATGAAAAAATGAACCATCACCGGAACAGGGTTCACATGACGGGGGTCGGGACCGGGATCGGATTTGGGGGCCAACCGGGAAGGGCACAAATTATTACAGAAATGTGTGGGAACCGGGGTGGACAATGATCACATTGGGCAAAATTGAGCCATTATAACAATGGGGAAAAACGGGGTGAAAGCCGGGACCCAAAGGGAAGGAAGAGTCCGGGAGGGCAATCACAGGTAAATTGGGCACATCACCGGGGGGACAAGTCGGTTAACGGGCAACATCAGAAAGGGAGAGAGAGTGGCTAGATTGGCTAATGAAAATGGCGAATGTTGGGGGCATTTAAATATGGATAAAATGGCATAAAAACGGAGCCAATGGGGTAGAACGGACAAAAGGCGAGAAATCGCCAATGAAATGAAAAACATAAAATAATTTACAATTTTCTCATTAATTGTACTAATTGGAAAATGGAGGAAAAATGGGGTGACAATTTGTTAATTGGGGGTGATTACGCAGTGAACAATTTGCGGTCTTTTTGCCCTTAATTGCCCTGGGGGAAGGGAATTTAATAAACAAGTTGCGAAGGAACGGACGGGAGGGGGCAATTTGTGGTGGAACGGAGCGGAGGAGGGGGGGGGGAAGGAAATCAATGCTGATCATTTTGATCAGCAGTTGCGATTTATGCTCAATCGCGACATTCCCCATAGAAAAAAGAAAGATTCCTTGAGTGGCTCTTCCTTCAGTATTCGTTCCGTCTTCGCGCCCGTCCGAAGGGTGTGTCCATGGTGGCGAGATCGCTCTGACTTTGCGTTCGTTGCCGGTAATGAGCGCTCCGTGCGATGACGTCCAAATGCACCTTTGGGGTAGTTCGTGGTTGCAACGGCCGTGGTGTTGTCCTTGTTTCCGGTTTTCCCTCTCGTAATGGAATTTCCTCGTCGTGTGAAGCATTTTTCTCGAAGATGGTGCGGTTTTGTCGTTGATGTACTCCGATGAGACTGAGGAGCGTCACTCTGATAGGGTTGAACAGGTACGCTAGGGTGCATGGCAATACGATGTCTCGAAGCAGGAGAAATGTCGAGTAGAGACAGGCGATGCGTATCCACCACATGATGACGTTGTCCAAGATGCCTTTCAGCCATCTGATTGTCCATCCTTCAATTCCTCCTTTTAGTGCTCCTAGAGCTTCAGCGCGTGCCGTGGCATGTTGCTCGAGTTTGTCCTTGAACTGCTCCAAGTTGGTGAACTCGTTGATGTGAGGGAATCGTGTCGCGTCGGTTTCGTTGTCAAGTTGCCAGGCATGGAAAATCAGGGGATGGAGTTCAAGATCGCTGTTGGACTGATTCAGAGTTGTTTCGTACAGTTCGTGTACGTAGTCCTTCGGCATTTGTCGCGTTGTGCCAGTGGATGTGTCGATCAGTAGCCAAGTGTTCGGATTGGTCCGAAGTTGCAGGTGATGAAATCGATGAATTGAGCAACTGCTTCTTTGTGCTGTCATCGACAGAATCCGCAGTTCCGGGTCCAAATAGACGTCGATGTCTTTGTCGTTGACGCGCACCGTCACCGGGATGTAGTTTCGTACATTCGTTGGAAGAACGGTACGTGACGTTGTGGAGCGAAACGTTCGTACAACCGAAGATTTCCATCGTTGTCTCGCTGATCCAACGCGCTTGGAGGTTGCTCCGTTTGAGCAATTGACGTGCTTGAAGTGTGGGATTCGCTGCCCTGGCACTTCGTTGACATTCTCGCATGTAAAGTTGTGTCAGTGCGACGCTGGTGGCAATTTGAGAAGCCGAGAGCTGTGAAGCGAGTTGCTCAGGACGAACTCCTCTTTTCCACCTTGTTGTTGTGCTTGCGATCATGTCGTAGTGTTCTTTTTTGATGCCGAAGTTTTGCTCCGACAACACGATGCTTGTGCCATCACAGGCGACCATCTTTGGCGCATTGGAGGCGAAAGTGAGCGCCTTTTGATGGTCTGCTGAGATCCACGTTGCCATTGTGTCGCCGTAGGCCGATGTAAACTGGCCATTAATAGCTTCCGTTTGCGCATAGTTGCATTTCTTACATCCGTCTTCAGGGCATGTTGATTTCCAAATGAGGCTTGTGTTGTCCCGTAGTTGGCAAAATTCTGAAGTGTATTGGCAGTTGTCCATTTGATGAATGGGTGACAACATCTCCAAGTTGTGCCGTTTCATGAAAAGTGTCGCTGGTTGGACGAAGCAATTTGTCGCAGTGCTTGTTTGTTCTCCTTTGAATAAGCCGTCAATTGGTCCTGGAAAGTTGACGTTCAGTTCGTCGTTTGTTGACCAATATTGTTCCCCGCGGTTGGTCATTTCGGTTTTTGCGAGTGGGCATTCCTGGTGTAATGCCATTTGTTTGCATAGTCGTTTGTTGACCGTGGGGAATTCCTTGACGATGTTGACGAATTTGTCGGCCAGAAGATTGGTGTAGTATGCTTCGGTGGTTTTCTTTACCGAACAATGCCAAGCGGAAGTGACTTCTTCCGGTTTGTTGATTTTGGCGTACAATTCGATATCCAGTTCGTGCCATTGTGCCGTGAGTGTCGGTGGTGGTCGACAAAATGGTGAATTTTCTGGGCCCTTCAGTTCCCAGATTGTGCTGCCTCGGTCTGAACACCAAAAGACGTCTTGTCCTTCTTGGGCGTTTTTCCTCGGTTGTCGAGACAGACGGTCATCGGATCGAACGGTTTGAGTTTCCGGAGCTTCCGTAGTTGGAGTTTTGGGCCTAGTGACGTACAAAATTCGTGCTTTTAATTCCTTTTGTCGGTGCTATCCAATTTGGATCGCCAGGCGGAATTGTTTGAGTAGTGCGGATGTAATCCCGCCTTGGTGTTGTTTTGGTCCATGTCGGTGCTCTGGTCGTGGACCATGTGGACCTCGTGTAGGCTGTGCTTACCGTTGTTGCCGGTGAAGTTGCGGTTGACCATGGTGGATACGTGGTCGTGATTTTCTGAGTTGGTTGAGCAGTTGTGGTTGACCATGGTGAAATTGTTGTTGTCTTTGGTGTTAACGTAATCACGATTGTTGTCGTTGCAGGCCAAGATGTCGTACTTGTCCATGGTACTGTTGTCGTGGGTATGAAAGGACTTGTCGCATCTGTCGGTGCATCTGTCATGAGTGTACGGTAGTATTCGTGCATCAGCTTCAGGTATTTTTGCCCCGTTTGGGTCAAAGATGTCCGTCGAACCCGCAATGGTGCTGCGGTTGTTGATGGTGCGAGGAGCAGTCCTAGCAGACCGATGATCATTAATATATTTACGGTATTTTTGGCCAGTTTTGCTCGACCGCTTGTGTTGCTTGAGGTCGATGGCTCGGTGTCCAACTCGATGTCCATGGGCTCTTCTTGCCTAGCCAGGATGACTTTAGTCAGTTCTTTGGCTTCGCCAGCTCGTCGATGGTAGACGCAGAATCCGGCTTTTGCTGCCTTGGCCAGCTGGTGGCATTCCGCCTTGTTGGTCAGCCAATTGTCGTCATCTGTTTTGGCCAGTACAATTGTCAACTCAATGTCTGTTTTTGCCAATTGACGGACATGCGGCAGAAGATGTTTGGAGAGATTCTTCTCGTTGGCCGTGTATGACATGATGATGTAGCCAACATCAGGCCCTGGTGTAAGATGAAGTCCGTCTTTTGCAAAGTGGGTGAACCACTGAGTCCGTGATGACAAGGCGAGTTCTTCAGCTGTCAAATCGCCCACGCAGATAATTTCTTTGTTACTGTAGTGTTGATTGGACGCTGCTGCCTTTGTCCGGGATGCGATTTGCGCGGTGAAGTTGTTCAAATTCTCCAACCAATTTTCGAATTCCGTTAGCGGGCGGTCTTCGTTAAAAAGTGGTTTGAATTTGATGATTTCAAATTGACTCCGTCGCATTATCATTGCAAATCTGTCGCATGCTGTTGCCCACTGTTTAAGCAATTCGATGAGTGGCGGCTGTTTTGTTAATTGTCGTTTTTTGCCGACGACTTGTTCATTCCAAAACTTTTGAGCCAGTTCAATTGGTGATTGCGCAGTTGGCCTTACGTATTCCTCGTGGAGTAGGACTGTCTCAGTCTTCAGATTCATGAATCGTTGTGCCCAATCCATTAGCATGGCAATAAGGATGCATGGCGCCACGCAGCTTTCGTATCCGCCAATCATTCGTTTGCGTGTTGTCGCTATCTGTTGGTAATTGCATTTTGCGCATGTCTCATGTTCTGGTCCAGTGCATGAAGTCAAGATGTTGTACTCGGTGTACCGTGGTGCCTTTGGCATGCTTCTTTGGTATACCTCCAGTCGAAATTCTGTTGGGTCCGGCACATACAACAGTGGTGGTGTGTGCCCTGCTCTTCTCTTGCGTTTTTTAATTTCTTCTGGTTGCTCCGATGAACAAAATTCGGCTGGATCCGGTACATACAATCGTGGTGGTGTACGTCCTGCCCTCCTTTTACGTTTGTCGATTTCTTCAGGTTGTTCGGATGAATGATCGGCGATGACCACAATTTCTGGTTCTGGTTCACTGTCATTGCCTGGCTGTACTGGTGCGTCTTCAACTGTTGTTACCAGTGGACCGTGAAATTCCATTTGATGCGGCCAAAGATCAGTAAGATGCCCTGCTTCAAAGCGTACCTCGGCATATGGGTTCGGTCCCCCAAAAAATTGGGATGGTTCGACTTTCCTCCCATCTTGGTGGTGTAACGTCCAGCCTTGCATGTCAAGATGATGAAGGTCCTTGGAGATCCGCTGTCTTGTCCAAGAGGATTTCCAGTTGTCCTCGCCGTAGACCCGCTGGCAATAAGACAGAAGCAATTCTTTCTCAGTCGGCATGTCTTCTTTGGGACGAATGACATCCGTTTTAGCTTTCTTTGCTGCCTTTTTGTTGCTCCAAGATGCTCGGTCTTCTATCATTTGTTCGACTGCATTTGGACCCGAATTTTGCGGTAACTGTCTTCGTTTCTCGCTTCGTCGCTTATCATTCAATTCTCTTTCCTTCTGCTGCTCTGCCTTCTCTGCTGCTTCTGATGGGTCTGCAGTGTTGGGTAATTCGGCCAATTTCTTCTTCAGTTCCTCAGACTTGTTCTTGGTTGCTTTGCCACGCAGTTTCTTCACCATCTTTTTGTCATGTTGTTTCTTGGACGTGTTCGGGGGCCTTCTCCATGGCCCTGCTCTCGTTGATGGCCTCGGTCGTTGCTCGGCTTCCTCCTTGCTCTCCGCTTATGGCAACAAAAAGCTTCAATAAGCCAGAGTCGCCCAATGTCTTCTTTCGACGGTGTGGTCCTTGCAGAGGACTTTGTTGTTGCCCGATCGGACGAAGGAATGCCCCACGCTTCTTTGGGATCCGGAATTTGGAGAGTGGCTGCACTTGACCGTCTTCCTCGCTGCCAGCCAAGGATACACTGTCCATTTCGTTGTCCATGATGAAGGCCACAATTTCTATGTCGGGAATTTCAGATTGAAATTCAAGCGGGAGAATTTGGTTCACTGATCGCCATTTTTCCTTCCCGTTATGTGCTATAAGAGCGGTACGAGCTTTCTCATCTCGCGCAGCGAAAGGAGATATTCCGATCTCCAGAAATTCCAAAAACGGTTGAGGGCTGTGTCCGCTTTGTTAAGCATTGCCGACAGTTTGTTAGGGCTCGGTGCGTAGTCAGGATCATTTAGATCCGCATTGATTGCCGGAAAATTTGTTTCCGTGGGCCCGTACGGGATCAAAAAACTGACTGGCCGAATGACTGGAGTTGGCTCTCGGTCCGACTCAAAAGTCAAAGGCCGGAAGTTAACAATTGCCTCAATTTCCACGATGAGTGTACTGAACTCATCCAGCGTGAGCAGATTTCGGCCCACGCTTCGACAAAGAGCATTTTTCGTAATGCCAATGAGTCGCTCCCACATGCCCCCCCGCCAGGGGGCATGTGCCGTATTGAACATCCAAGTCACGCCTTGGTGCGCCAATTGCTCTTGGCTTTCCGCTGGAAGTAATTGTGCCGTCCAATGTTCCTTGATGGTTTTGGCACCAGCGATGAAGTTTGTCCCTTGGTCGGACAAGATGAGTTCGGGAATGCCGCGACGTGCTGCAAACCGTCTGAAAGCGCGGAGAAAGGCTTCAGCGGAGTAGTCTTCTGCGACTTCAAGATGAATGGCTCGGACCACGAGGCAAGTGAAAAGTGCCACGTACACTTTCACTGTGTCGGTGCCTTGCTTTACTTTAAGCGGACCAAAGTAGTCGACGCCGGAATGGTTAAAGGGTCGAGTTTCGTTCACTCTTTCCTTGGGCAAATTTGGTACGTCGGGATATGCATAAGGCTTCAGTCGTTCCCGTCGGCATTTCAGACATCCAAATTGAGTGGCGTAGAGGATGTTTTGAAGAGTTTTCCTTCCTCGTGGGATCCAAAATTTTTCTCGGATTTTTGACAAGAGGATTCTTGGCCCACAGTGGTTGAGCATTTTGTCATAGTAAATCACGATGAGTTTTGTTGTCCAAGCTTCCGCCGGCAAAAAGATGGGCTGCTTGCTATCCGTTGGCAATTCGGCATGGTCAATGCGTCCTTGGCATTTTAATGTCTCGAGAGGCATCGTGTTGAACATCCTTATCTTAGAAAAAAATTCCCCGAAAAAAGAGATAGCCATTTTTTATCCTTAATAGTATACTTTTTGAATGAGCGCATGGACTAGAAGCAGGAAGTCAGATAATCCCAGGCTCACTCAAGTACAGTATATGTCTTAGAAAAAAAATCCCTGAAAAAAGAGATAGCCATTTTTCATCCTTAATAGTATACTTTTTGAATGAGCGCATGGACTAGAAGCAGGAAGTCAGATAATCCCAGGCTCACTCAAGTACAGTATATGTCTTAGAAAAAAAATCCCTGAAAAAAGAGATAGCCATTTTTCATCCTTAATAGTATACTTTTTGAATGAGCGCATGGACTAGAAGCAGGAAGTCAGATAATCCCAGGCTCACTCAAGTACAGTATATGTCTTAGAAAAAAAATCCCTGAAAAAAGAGATAGCCATTTTTCATCCTTAATAGTATACTTTTTGAATGAGCGCATGGACTAGAAGCAGGAAGTCAGATAATCCCAGGCTCACTCAAGTACAGTATATGTCTTAGAAAAAAAATCCCTGAAAAAAGAGATAGCCATTTTTCATCCTTAATAGTATACTTTTTGAATGAGCGCATGGACTAGAAGCAGGAAGTCAGATAATCCCAGGCTCACTCAAGTACAGTATATGTCTTAGAAAAAAAATCCCTGAAAAAAGAGATAGCCATTTTTCATCCTTAATAGTATACTTTTTGAATGAGCGCATGGACTAGAAGCAGGAAGTCAGATAATCCCAGGCTCACTCAAGTACAGTATATGTCTTAGAAAAAAAATCCGCGAAAAAAGAGATAGCCATTTTTCATCCTTAATAGTATACTTTTTGAATGAGCGCATGGACTAGAAGCAGGAAGTCAGATAATCCCAGGCTCACTCAAGTACAGTATATGTCTTAGAAAAAAAATCCCTGAAAAAAGAGATAGCCATTTTTATCCTTAATAGTATACTTTTTGAATGAGCGCATGGACTAGAAGCAGGAAGTCAGATAATCCCAGGCTCACTCAAGTACAGTATATGTCTTAGAAAAAAAATCCCTGAAAAAAGAGATAGCCATTTTTCATCCTTAATAGTATACTTTTTGAATGAGCGCATGGACTAGAAGCAGGAAGTCAGATAATCCCAGGCTCACTCAAGTACAGTATATGTCTTAGAAAAAAAATCCCTGAAAAAAGAGATAGCCATTTTTCATCCTTAATAGTATACTTTTTGAATGAGCGCATGGACTAGAAGCAGGAAGTCAGATAATCCCAGGCTCACTCAAGTACAGTATATGTCTTAGAAAAAAAATCCCTGAAAAAAGAGATAGCCATTTTTCATCCTTAATAGTATACTTTTTGAATGAGCGCATGGACTAGAAGCAGGAAGTCAGATAATCCCAGGCTCACTCAAGTACAGTATATGTCTTAGAAAAAAAATCCCTGAAAAAAGAGATAGCCATTTTTCATCCTTAATAGTATACTTTTTGAATGAGCGCATGGACTAGAAGCAGGAAGTCAGATAATCCCAGGCTCACTCAAGTACAGTATATGTCTTAGAAAAAAAATCCCTGAAAAAAGAGATAGCCATTTTTCATCCTTAATAGTATACTTTTTGAATGAGCGCATGGACTAGAAGCAGGAAGTCAGATAATCCCAGGCTCACTCAAGTACAGTATATGTCTTAGAAAAAAAATCCCTGAAAAAAGAGATAGCCATTTTTCATCCTTAATAGTATACTTTTTGAATGAGCGCATGGACTAGAAGCAGGAAGTCAGATAATCCCAGGCTCACTCAAGTACAGTATATGTCTTAGAAAAAAAATCCCTGAAAAAAGAGATAGCCATTTTTCATCCTTAATAGTATACTTTTTGAATGAGCGCATGGACTAGAAGCAGGAAGTCAGATAATCCCAGGCTCACTCAAGTACAGTATATGTCTTAGAAAAAAAATCCCTGAAAAAAGAGATAGCCATTTTTCATCCTTAATAGTATACTTTTTGAATGAGCGCATGGACTAGAAGCAGGAAGTCAGATAATCCCAGGCTCACTCAAGTACAGTATATGTCTTAGAAAAAAAATCCCTGAAAAAAGAGATAGCCATTTTTCATCCTTAATAGTATACTTTTTGAATGAGCGCATGGACTAGAAGCAGGAAGTCAGATAATCCCAGGCTCACTCAAGTACAGTATATGTCTTAGAAAAAAAATCCCTGAAAAAAGAGATAGCCATTTTTCATCCTTAATAGTATACTTTTTGAATGAGCGCATGGACTAGAAGCAGGAAGTCAGATAATCCCAGGCTCACTCAAGTACAGTATATGTCTTAGAAAAAAAATCCCTGAAAAAAGAGATAGCCATTTTTCATCCTTAATAGTATACTTTTTGAATGAGCGCATGGACTAGAAGCAGGAAGTCAGATAATCCCAGGCTCACTCAAGTACAGTATATGTCTTAGAAAAAAAATCCCTGAAAAAAGAGATAGCCATTTTTCATCCTTAATAGTATACTTTTTGAATGAGCGCATGGACTAGAAGCAGGAAGTCAGATAATCCCAGGCTCACTCAAGTACAGTATATGTCTTAGAAAAAAAATCCCTGAAAAAAGAGATAGCCATTTTTCATCCTTAATAGTATACTTTTTGAATGAGCGCATGGACTAGAAGCAGGAAGTCAGATAATCCCAGGCTCACTCAAGTACAGTATATGTCTTAGAAAAAAAATCCCTGAAAAAAGAGATAGCCATTTTTCATCCTTAATAGTATACTTTTTGAATGAGCGCATGGACTAGAAGCAGGAAGTCAGATAATCCCAGGCTCACTCAAGTACAGTATATGTCTTAGAAAAAAAATCCCTGAAAAAAGAGATAGCCATTTTTCATCCTTAATAGTATACTTTTTGAATGAGCGCATGGACTAGAAGCAGGAAGTCAGATAATCCCAGGCTCACTCAAGTACAGTATATGTCTTAGAAAAAAAATCCCTGAAAAAAGAGATAGCCATTTTTCATCCTTAATAGTATACTTTTTGAATGAGCGCATGGACTAGAAGCAGGAAGTCAGATAATCCCAGGCTCACTCAAGTACAGTATATGTCTTAGAAAAAAAATCCCTGAAAAAAGAGATAGCCATTTTTCATCCTTAATAGTATACTTTTTGAATGAGCGCATGGACTAGAAGCAGGAAGTCAGATAATCCCAGGCTCACTCAAGTACAGTATATGTCTTAGAAAAAAAATCCCTGAAAAAAGAGATAGCCATTTTTCATCCTTAATAGTATACTTTTTGAATGAGCGCATGGACTAGAAGCAGGAAGTCAGATAATCCCAGGCTCACTCAAGTACAGTATATGTCTTAGAAAAAAAATCCCTGAAAAAAGAGATAGCCATTTTTCATCCTTAATAGTATACTTTTTGAATGAGCGCATGGACTAGAAGCAGGAAGTCAGATAATCCCAGGCTCACTCAAGTACAGTATATGTCTTAGAAAAAAAATCCCTGAAAAAAGAGATAGCCATTTTTCATCCTTAATAGTATACTTTTTGAATGAGCGCATGGACTAGAAGCAGGAAGTCAGATAATCCCAGGCTCACTCAAGTACAGTATATGTCTTAGAAAAAAAATCCCTGAAAAAAGAGATAGCCATTTTTCATCCTTAATAGTATACTTTTTGAATGAGCGCATGGACTAGAAGCAGGAAGTCAGATAATCCCAGGCTCACTCAAGTACAGTATATGTCTTAGAAAAAAAATCCCTGAAAAAAGAGATAGCCATTTTTCATCCTTAATAGTATACTTTTTGAATGAGCGCATGGACTAGAAGCAGGAAGTCAGATAATCCCAGGCTCACTCAAGTACAGTATATGTCTTAGAAAAAAAATCCCTGAAAAAAGAGATAGCCATTTTTCATCCTTAATAGTATACTTTTTGAATGAGCGCATGGACTAGAAGCAGGAAGTCAGATAATCCCAGGCTCACTCAAGTACAGTATATGTCTTAGAAAAAAAATCCCTGAAAAAAGAGATAGCCATTTTTCATCCTTAATAGTATACTTTTTGAATGAGCGCATGGACTAGAAGCAGGAAGTCAGATAATCCCAGGCTCACTCAAGTACAGTATATGTCTTAGAAAAAAAATCCCTGAAAAAAGAGATAGCCATTTTTCATCCTTAATAGTATACTTTTTGAATGAGCGCATGGACTAGAAGCAGGAAGTCAGATAATCCCAGGCTCACTCAAGTACAGTATATGTCTTAGAAAAAAAATCCCTGAAAAAAGAGATAGCCATTTTTCATCCTTAATAGTATACTTTTTGAATGAGCGCATGGACTAGAAGCAGGAAGTCAGATAATCCCAGGCTCACTCAAGTACAGTATATGTCTTAGAAAAAAAATCCCTGAAAAAAGAGATAGCCATTTTTCATCCTTAATAGTATACTTTTTGAATGAGCGCATGGACTAGAAGCAGGAAGTCAGATAATCCCAGGCTCACTCAAGTACAGTATATGTCTTAGAAAAAAAATCCCTGAAAAAAGAGATAGCCATTTTTTATCCTTAATAGTATACTTTTTGAATGAGCGCATGGACTAGAAGCAGGAAGTCAGATAATCCCAGGCTCACTCAAGTACAGTATATGTCTTAGAAAAAAAATCCCTGAAAAAAGAGATAGCCATTTTTATCCTTAATAGTATACTTTTTGAATGAGCGCATGGACTAGAAGCAGGAAGTCAGATAATCCCAGGCTCACTCAAGTACAGTATATGTCTTAGAAAAAAAATCCCTGAAAAAAGAGATAGCCATTTTTCATCCTTAATAGTATACTTTTTGAATGAGCGCATGGACTAGAAGCAGGAAGTCAGATAATCCCAGGCTCACTCAAGTACAGTATATGTCTTAGAAAAAAAATCCCTGAAAAAAGAGATAGCCATTTTTCATCCTTAATAGTATACTTTTTGAATGAGCGCATGGACTAGAAGCAGGAAGTCAGATAATCCCAGGCTCACTCAAGTACAGTATATGTCTTAGAAAAAAATTCCCTGAAAAAAGAGATAGCCATTTTTTATCCTTAATAGTATACTTTTTGAATGAGCGCATGGACTAGAAGCAGGAAGTCAGATAATCCCAGGCTCACTCAAGTACAGTATATGTCTTAGAAAAAAAATCCCTGAAAAAAGAGATAGCCATTTTTCATCCTTAATAGTATACTTTTTGAATGAGCGCATGGACTAGAAGCAGGAAGTCAGATAATCCCAGGCTCACTCAAGTACAGTATATGTCTTAGAAAAAAAATCCCTGAAAAAAGAGATAGCCATTTTTCATCCTTAATAGTATACTTTTTGAATGAGCGCATGGACTAGAAGCAGGAAGTCAGATAATCCCAGGCTCACTCAAGTACAGTATATGTCTTAGAAAAAAAATCCCTGAAAAAAGAGATAGCCATTTTTCATCCTTAATAGTATACTTTTTGAATGAGCGCATGGACTAGAAGCAGGAAGTCAGATAATCCCAGGCTCACTCAAGTACAGTATATGTCTTAGAAAAAAAATCCCTGAAAAAAGAGATAGCCATTTTTCATCCTTAATAGTATACTTTTTGAATGAGCGCATGGACTAGAAGCAGGAAGTCAGATAATCCCAGGCTCACTCAAGTACAGTATATGTCTTAGAAAAAAATCCCTGAAAAAAGAGATAGCCATTTTTCATCCTTAATAGTATACTTTTTGAATGAGCGCATGGACTAGAAGCAGGAAGTCAGATAATCCCAGGCTCACTCAAGTACAGTATATGTCTTAGAAAAAAATTCCCTGAAAAAAGAGATAGCCATTTTTCATCCTTAATAGTATACTTTTTGAATGAGCGCATGGACTAGAAGCAGGAAGTCAGATAATCCCAGGCTCACTCAAGTACAGTATATGTCTTAGAAAAAAAATCCCTGAAAAAAGAGATAGCCATTTTTCATCCTTAATAGTATACTTTTTGAATGAGCGCATGGACTAGAAGCAGGAAGTCAGATAATCCCAGGCTCACTCAAGTACAGTATATGTCTTAGAAAAAAAATCCCTGAAAAAAGAGATAGCCATTTTTCATCCTTAATAGTATACTTTTTGAATGAGCGCATGGACTAGAAGCAGGAAGTCAGATAATCCCAGGCTCACTCAAGTACAGTATATGTCTTAGAAAAAAAATCCCTGAAAAAAGAGATAGCCATTTTTCATCCTTAATAGTATACTTTTTGAATGAGCGCATGGACTAGAAGCAGGAAGTCAGATAATCCCAGGCTCACTCAAGTACAGTATATGTCTTAGAAAAAAAATCCCTGAAAAAAGAGATAGCCATTTTTTATCCTTAATAGTATACTTTTTGAATGAGCGCATGGACTAGAAGCAGGAAGTCAGATAATCCCAGGCTCACTCAAGTACAGTATATGTCTTAGAAAAAAAATCCCTGAAAAAAGAGATAGCCATTTTTCATCCTTAATAGTATACTTTTTGAATGAGCGCATGGACTAGAAGCAGGAAGTCAGATAATCCCAGGCTCACTCAAGTACAGTATATGTCTTAGAAAAAAAATCCCTGAAAAAAGAGATAGCCATTTTTCATCCTTAATAGTATACTTTTTGAATGAGCGCATGGACTAGAAGCAGGAAGTCAGATAATCCCAGGCTCACTCAAGTACAGTATATGTCTTAGAAAAAAAATCCCTGAAAAAAGAGATAGCCATTTTTCATCCTTAATAGTATACTTTTTGAATGAGCGCATGGACTAGAAGCAGGAAGTCAGATAATCCCAGGCTCACTCAAGTACAGTATATGTCTTAGAAAAAAAATCCCTGAAAAAAGAGATAGCCATTTTTCATCCTTAATAGTATACTTTTTGAATGAGCGCATGGACTAGAAGCAGGAAGTCAGATAATCCCAGGCTCACTCAAGTACAGTATATGTCTTAGAAAAAAATCCCTGAAAAAAGAGATAGCCATTTTTCATCCTTAATAGTATACTTTTTGAATGAGCGCATGGACTAGAAGCAGGAAGTCAGATAATCCCAGGCTCACTCAAGTACAGTATATGTCTTAGAAAAAAATCCCTGAAAAAAGAGATAGCCATTTTTATCCTTAATAGTATACTTTTTGAATGAGCGCATGGACTAGAAGCAGGAAGTCAGATAATCCCAGGCTCACTCAAGTACAGTATATGTCTTAGAAAAAAAATCCCTGAAAAAAGAGATAGCCATTTTTCATCCTTAATAGTATACTTTTTGAATGAGCGCATGGACTAGAAGCAGGAAGTCAGATAATCCCAGGCTCACTCAAGTACAGTATATGTCTTAGAAAAAAAATCCCTGAAAAAAGAGATAGCCATTTTTCATCCTTAATAGTATACTTTTTGAATGAGCGCATGGACTAGAAGCAGGAAGTCAGATAATCCCAGGCTCACTCAAGTACAGTATATGTCTTAGAAAAAAATTCCCTGAAAAAAGAGATAGCCATTTTTATCCTTAATAGTATACTTTTTGAATGAGCGCATGGACTAGAAGCAGGAAGTCAGATAATCCCAGGCTCACTCAAGTACAGTATATGTCTTAGAAAAAAAATCCCTGAAAAAAGAGATAGCCATTTTTTATCCTTAATAGTATACTTTTTGAATGAGCGCATGGACTAGAAGCAGGAAGTCAGATAATCCCAGGCTCACTCAAGTACAGTATATGTCTTAGAAAAAAAATCCCTGAAAAAAGAGATAGCCATTTTTCATCCTTAATAGTATACTTTTTGAATGAGCGCATGGACTAGAAGCAGGAAGTCAGATAATCCCAGGCTCACTCAAGTACAGTATATGTCTTAGAAAAAAAATCCCTGAAAAAAGAGATAGCCATTTTTATCCTTAATAGTATACTTTTTGAATGAGCGCATGGACTAGAAGCAGGAAGTCAGATAATCCCAGGCTCACTCAAGTACAGTATATGTCTTAGAAAAAAATCCCTGAAAAAAGAGATAGCCATTTTTCATCCTTAATAGTATACTTTTTGAATGAGCGCATGGACTAGAAGCAGGAAGTCAGATAATCCCAGGCTCACTCAAGTACAGTATATGTCTTAGAAAAAAATCCCTGAAAAAAGAGATAGCCATTTTTATCCTTAATAGTATACTTTTTGAATGAGCGCATGGACTAGAAGCAGGAAGTCAGATAATCCCAGGCTCACTCAAGTACAGTATATGTCTTAGAAAAAAAATCCCTGAAAAAAGAGATAGCCATTTTTTATCCTTAATAGTATACTTTTTGAATGAGCGCATGGACTAGAAGCAGGAAGTCAGATAATCCCAGGCTCACTCAAGTACAGTATATGTCTTAGAAAAAAAATTCCCTGAAAAAAGAGATAGCCATTTTTTATCCTTAATAGTATACTTTTTGAATGAGCGCATGGACTAGAAGCAGGAAGTCAGATAATCCCAGGCTCACTCAAGTACAGTATATGTCTTAGAAAAAAATCCCTGAAAAAAGAGATAGCCATTTTTCATCCTTAATAGTATACTTTTTGAATGAGCGCATGGACTAGAAGCAGGAAGTCAGATAATCCCAGGCTCACTCAAGTACAGTATATGTCTTAGAAAAAAAATCCCTGAAAAAAGAGATAGCCATTTTTCATCCTTAATAGTATACTTTTTGAATGAGCGCATGGACTAGAAGCAGGAAGTCAGATAATCCCAGGCTCACTCAAGTACAGTATATGTCTTAGAAAAAAATCACTGTAAAAAGAGATAGCCATTTTTTATCCTTAATAGTATACTTTTTGAATGAGCGCATGGACTAGAAGCAGGAAGTCAGATAATCCCAGGCTCACTCAAGTACAGTATATGTCTTAGAAAAAAAATCCCTGAAAAAAGAGATAGCCATTTTTATCCTTAATAGTATACTTTTTGAATGAGCGCATGGACTAGAAGCAGGAAGTCAGATAATCCCAGGCTCACTCAAGTACAGTATATGTCTTAGAAAAAAAATCACTGTAAAAAGAGATAGCCATTTTTTATCCTTAATAGTATACTTTTTGAATGAGCGCATGGACTAGAAGCAGGAAGTCAGATAATCCCAGGCTCACTCAAGTACAGTATATGTCTTAGAAAAAAAATTCCCTGAAAAAAGAGATAGCCATTTTTTATCCTTAATAGTATACTTTTTGAATGAGCGCATGGACTAGAAGCAGGAAGTCAGATAATCCCAGGCTCACTCAAGTACAGTATATGTCTTAGAAAAAAAATCCCTGAAAAAAGAGATAGCCATTTTTATCCTTAATAGTATACTTTTTGAATGAGCGCATGGACTAGAAGCAGGAAGTCAGATAATCCCAGGCTCACTCAAGTACAGTATATGTCTTAGAAAAAAAATCACTGTAAAAAGAGATAGCCATTTTTTCATCCTTAATAGTATACTTTTTGAATGAGCGCATGGACTAGAAGCAGGAAGTCAGATAATCCCAGGCTCACTCAAGTACAGTATATGTCTTAGAAAAAAAATCCCTGAAAAAAGAGATAGCCATTTTTATCCTTAATAGTATACTTTTTGAATGAGCGCATGGACTAGAAGCAGGAAGTCAGATAATCCCAGGCTCACTCAAGTACAGTATATGTCTTAGAAAAAAATCCCTGAAAAAAGAGATAGCCATTTTTCATCCTTAATAGTATACTTTTTGAATGAGCGCATGGACTAGAAGCAGGAAGTCAGATAATCCCAGGCTCACTCAAGTACAGTATATGTCTTAGAAAAAAAATCCCTGAAAAAAGAGATAGCCATTTTTTATCCTTAATAGTATACTTTTTGAATGAGCGCATGGACTAGAAGCAGGAAGTCAGATAATCCCAGGCTCACTCAAGTACAGTATATGTCTTAGAAAAAAAATCCCTGAAAAAAGAGATAGCCATTTTTCATCCTTAATAGTATACTTTTTGAATGAGCGCATGGACTAGAAGCAGGAAGTCAGATAATCCCAGGCTCACTCAAGTACAGTATATGTCTTAGAAAAAAAATCCCTGAAAAAAGAGATAGCCATTTTTCATCCTTAATAGTATACTTTTTGAATGAGCGCATGGACTAGAAGCAGGAAGTCAGATAATCCCAGGCTCACTCAAGTACAGTATATGTCTTAGAAAAAAAATCCCTGAAAAAAGAGATAGCCATTTTTATCCTTAATAGTATACTTTTTGAATGAGCGCATGGACTAGAAGCAGGAAGTCAGATAATCCCAGGCTCACTCAAGTACAGTATATGTCTTAGAAAAAAATTCCCTGAAAAAAGAGATAGCCATTTTTATCCTTAATAGTATACTTTTTGAATGAGCGCATGGACTAGAAGCAGGAAGTCAGATAATCCCAGGCTCACTCAAGTACAGTATATGTCTTAGAAAAAAAAATCCCTGAAAAAAGAGATAGCCATTTTTCATCCTTAATAGTATACTTTTTGAATGAGCGCATGGACTAGAAGCAGGAAGTCAGATAATCCCAGGCTCACTCAGTAGTACTAGTATGATGTTTCTTAGAATCTTTAGTCCATGCGCTCATTCAAAAAGTATACTATTAAGGATGAAAAATGGTCTCTTTTTTCAGGGATTTTTTCTAAGACATATACTGTACTTGAGTGAGCCTGGGATTATCTGACTTCGCTTCTAGCCATGGCTCATTCAAAAAGTTTACTATTAAGGATGAAAAATGGCTATCTCTTTTTTCAGGGATTTTTTTTCTAAGACATAATGTACTTGAGTGAGCCTGGGATTATCTGACTTCCTGCTTTAGTCCATGCGCTCATTCAAAAGTATACTATTAGGATAAAAAATGGCTATCTCTTTTTTCAGGGATTTTTTTTCTAAGACATATACTGTACTTGAGTGAGCCTGGGATTATCTGACTCCTGTTCTAGTCCATGCGCGTCATTCAAAAAGTATACTATTAAGGATAAAAATGGCTATCTCTTTTTTCAGGGAATTTTTTCTAAGACATATACTGACTGAGGAGCCTGGGATTATCTGACTTCCTGCTTTAGTCCATGCGCTCATTCAAAAAGTTACTATAAGGATAAAAATGGCTATCTCTTTTTTCAGGGATTTTTTTCTAAGACATATACTGTACTTGAGTGAGCCTGGGATTATCTGACTTCCTGCTTCTAGTCCATGCGCTCATTCAAAAAGTATAATATTAAGGATAAAAATGGCTATCTCTTTTTTCAGGGATTTTTTCTAAGACATATACTGTACTTGAGTGAGCCTGGGATTATCTGACTTCCTGCTTCTAGTCCATGCGCTATTCAAAAAGTTACTATTAAGGAGAAAAATGGCTATCTCTTTTTTCAGGGATTTTTTTCTAAGACATATACTGTACTTGAGTGAGCCTGGGATTATCTGATTCCTGCTTCTAGTCCATGCGTCATCAAAAAGTATACTATTAAGGATAAAAATGGTCTCTTTTTTCAGGGAATTTTTTCTAAGACATATACTGTACTTGAGTGAGCCTGGGATTATCTGACTTCCTTCTAGTTCATGCGCTCATTCAAAAGTATACTATTAAGGATAAAAAGGCTATCTCTTTTTCAGGGAATTTTTTTCTAGACATATACTGTACTTGAGTGAGCCTGGGATTATCTGACTTCCTGCTTCTAGTCCATGCGCTCATTCAAAAAGTATAATATTAAGGATGAAAAATGGCTATCTCTTTTTTCAGGGATTTTTTTTCTAAGACATATACTGTACTGAGTGAGCCTGGGATTATCTGACTTCCTGCTTCTAGTCCATGCGCTCATTCAAAAAGTATACTATTAAGGATAAAATGGCTATCTCTTTTTTCAGGGATTTTTTTCTAGACATATACTGTACTTGAGTGAGCCTGGGATATCTGACTTCCTGCTTCTAGTCCATGCGCTCATTCAAAAAGTATACTATTAAGGATGAAAAATGGCTATCTCTTTTTTCAGGGATTTTTTTCTAAGACAATACTGTACTTGAGTGAGCCGTATTATCTGACTTCCTGCTTCTAGTCCATGCGCTCATTCAAAAAGTATACTATTAAGGATAAAATGGCTATCTCTTTTTTAGGGATTTTTTTTCTAAGACATATACTGTACTTGAGTGAGCCTGGGATTATCTGACTTCCTGCTTTTAGTCATGCGCTCATTCAAAAAGTATACTATTAAGGATAAAAATGGCTATCTCTTTTTTCAGGGATTTTTTTTCTAAGACAATACTGTACTTGAGTGAGCCTGGGATTATCTGACTTCCTGCTTCTAGTCCATGCGTCATTCAAAAAGTATACTATTAAGGATGAAAAATGGCTATCCTTTTTTCAGGGATTTTTTCTAAGACATATACTGTACTTGAGTGAGCCTGGGATTATCTGACTTCCTGCTTCTAGTCCATGCGCTCATTCAAAAAGTATACTATTAAGGATGAAAAATGGCTATCTCTTTTTTCAGGGATTTTTTTCTAAGACATATACTGTACTTGAGTGAGCCTGGGATTATCGACTTCCTGCTTCTAGTCCATGCGTCATTCAAAAAGTATACTATTAAGGATGAAAAATGGTTTCAGGGATTTTTTTTCTAAGAATATACTGTACTTGAGTGAGCTGGGATTTTCTGACTTCCTGCTTCTAGTCATGGCTCATTCAAAAAGTATACTATTAAGGATGAAAATGGCTATCTCTTTTTTCAGGGAATTTTTTTCTAAGACATATACTGTACTTGAGTGAGCCTGGGATATCTGACTTCCTGCTTCTAGTCCATGCGCTCTTCAAAAGTATACTATTAGGATAAAAATGGCTATCTCTTTTTTCAGGAATTTTTTCTAGACATATACTGTACTTGAGGAGCCTGGGATTATCTGACTTCCTGCTTCTAGTCCATGCGCTCATTCAAAAAGTATACTATTAAGGATAAAAAATGGCTATCTCTTTTTTCAGGGATTTTTTTCTAAGACATATACTGTACTTGAGTGAGCCTGGGATTATCTGACTTCCTGCTTCTAGTCCATGCGCTCATTCAAAAAGTATACTATTAAGGATGAAAAATGGCTATCTCTTTTTTCAGGGATTTTTTTCTAAGACATATACTGTACTTGAGTGAGCCTGGGATTATCTGACTTCCTGCTTCTAGTCCATGCGCTCATTCAAAAAGTATACTATTAAGGATGAAAAATGGCTATCTCTTTTTTCAGGGATTTTTTTTCTAAGACATATACTGTATTGAGTGAGCCTGGGATTATCTGACTCCTGCTTCTAGTCCATGCGCTCATTCAAAAAGTATACTATAAGGATGAAAAATGGCTATCTCTTTTTTCAGGGATTTTTTTCTAAGACATATACTGTACTGAGTGAGCCTGGGATACTGACTTCCTGCTTCTAGTCCATGCGCTCATTCAAAAAGTATACTATTAAGGATGAAAATGGTCTTTTTTCAGGGATTTTTTCTAAGACATATACTGTACTGAGTGAGCCTGGGATTATCTGACTTCCTGCTCTAGTCGGCTCATTCAAAAAGTATACTATTAGGATGAAAAATGGCTATCTCTTTTTCAGGGATTTTTTTCTAAGACATATACGTACTTGAGTGAGCCTGGGATTATCTGACTTCCGTTCTAGTCCATGCGCTATTCAAAAAGTATAATATTAGGATAAAAATGGCTATCTCTTTTTTCAGGGAATTTTTTTCTAAGACATATACTGTATTGAGTGGAGCCTGGGATTATCTGATTCCTGCTTCTAGTCCATGCGCTCATTCAAAAAGTATACTATTAAGGATGAAAAATGGCTATCTCTTTTTTCAGGGAATTTTTTTCTAAGACATATACTGTACTTGAGTGAGCTGGGATTATCTGACTTCCTGCTTCTAGTCCATGCGCTCATTCAAAAAGTATCTATTAAGGATGAAAAATGGCTATCTCTTTTTTCAGGGATTTTTTTCTAAGACATATACTGTACTTGAGTGAGCCTGGGATTATCTGACTTCCTGCTTCTAGTCATGCGCTCATTCAAAAAGATACTATTAAGGATGAAAATGGCTATCTCTTTTTCAGGGATTTTTTTTCTAAGACATACTGTACTTGAGTGAGCCTGGGATTATCTGACTTCCTGTTCTAGTCCATGCGCTCATTCAAAAAGTATACTATAAGGATGAAAAATGGCTATCTCTTTTTCAGGGATTTTTTTCTAAGACTATACTGTACTTGAGTGAGCCTGGGATTATCTTACTTCTGTTCTAGTCCATGCGCTCATTCAAAAAGTATACTATTAAGGAGAAAAATGGCTATCTCTTTTTTCAGGGATTTTTTTTCTAAGACATATACTGTCTTGAGTGAGCCGGGATTATCTGACTTCCTGCTTAGTCCATGCGCTCATTCAAAAAGTATACTATTTAGGATGAAAAATGGTCTTTTTTCAGGGATTTTTTTCTAAGACATATACTGTACTTGAGTGAGCCTGGGATTATCTGACTTCCTGCTTCTAGTCATGGCTCATTCAAAAAGTATACTATTAAGGATGAAAAATGGCTATCTCTTTTTTCAGGGATTTTTTTCTAAGACATATACGTACTTGAGTGAGCCTGGGATTATCTGACTTCCTTCTAGTCCATGCGCTCATTCAAAAAGTATACTATTAGGATAAAAAATGGCTATCTCTTTTTTCAGGGAATTTTTTCTAGACATATATACTGTACTGAGGAGCCTGGGATTATTGACTTCCTGCTTCTAGTCCATGCGTCATTCAAAAAGTATACTATTAAGGATGAAAAGCTATCTTTTCGGGATTTTTTCTAAGACATATACTGTACTGAGTGAGCCTGGGATATTGACTTCCTGCTTCTAGTCAGGCTCATTCAAAAGTATACTATTAAGGATTAAAAATGGCTATCTTTTTCAGGGATTTTTTCTAAGACATATACTGTACTTGAGTGAGCTGGGATTATCTGACTTCCTGCTTCTAGTCCATGCGCTCATTCAAAAAGTATACTATTAAGGATGAAAAATGCTATCTCTTTTTTCAGGGATTTTTTTTTAAGACATATACTGTACTTGAGTGAGCCTGGGATTATGACTTCCTGCTTCTAGTCCATGCGCTCATTCAAAAAGTTACTATTAAGGATGAAAAATGGCTACTCTTTTTTCAGGGATTTTTTTTCTAAGACATATACTGTACTTGAGTGAGCCTGGGATTATCTGACTTCCTGCTCTAGTCATGCGCTCATTCAAAAAGTAACATTAAGGATAAAAATGGTATCTCTTTTTTCAGGAATTTTTTCTAAGACATATACTGTACTTGAGGAGCCTGGGATTATCTGACCCTGCTTCTAGCCATGCGTCATTCAAAAAGTATACTATTAAGGATAAAAATGGTCTTTTTTCAGGGATTTTTTTCTAAGACATATACTGTACTGAGTGAGCCTGGGATTATCTGACTTCCTGCTTCTAGTCATGGCTCATTCAAAAAGTATACTATTAGGATAAAAATGGCTATCTCTTTTTTCAGGAATTTTTTCTAAGACATATACTGTACTTGAGTGAGCCTGGGATTATCTGACTTCCTGCTTCTAGTCCATGCCTCATTCAAAAAGTATACTATTAAGGATAAAAATGCTATCTCTTTTTTCAGGGATTTTTTTTCTAAGACATATACTGTACTTGAGTGAGCCTGGGATTATCTGACTTCCTGCTTCTAGTCCATGCGCTCATTCAAAAAGTATACTATTAAGGATAAAAATGGTATCTCTTTTTTCAGGGATTTTTTTCTAAGACATATACTGTACTTGAGTGGAGCCTGGGATTATCTGACTCCTGCTTCTAGTCATGGCTCATTCAAAAAGTATACTATTAAGGATGAAAAATGGCTATCTCTTTTTTCAGGGATTTTTTCTAAGACATATACGTACTTGAGTGAGCCTGGGATTATCTGACTTCCTGCTTCTAGTCCATGCGCTCATTCAAAAAGTATACTATTAGGATAAAAAATGGCTATCTCTTTTTCAGGGAATTTTTTTCTAGACATATACTACTGTACTGAGGAGCCTGGGATTATCTGACTTCCTGCTTCTAGTCCATGCGTCATTCAAAAAGTATACTATAAGGATAAAATGGTTTTTTCAGGGATTTTTTCTAAGACATATACTGTACTTGAGTGAGCCTGGGATTATCTGACTTCCTGCTTCTAGTCATGCGCTCATTCAAAAAGTATACTATTAAGGATAAAAATGGCTATCTCTTTTTTCAGGGAATTTTTTCTAAGACATATACTGTATGAGTGAGCCTGGGATTATCTGACTTCCTGCTTCTAGTCCATGCGCTCATTCAAAAAGTATACTATTAAGGATGAAAAATGTATCTCTTTTCAGGGATTTTTTTTCTAAGACATATACTGTACTTGAGTGAGCCTGGGATTATCTGACTTCCTGCTTCTAGTCCATGCGCTCATCAAAAAGTATACTATAAAGAAAAAGGCTATCTCTTTTTTCAGGGATTTTTTTTCTAAGACATATATGTACTTGAGTGAGCTGGGATTATCTGACTTCCTGTCTAGTCCATGCGCTCATTCAAAAAGTATACTATTAAGGATGAAAAATGGCTACTCTTTTTTCAGGATTTTTTTCTAAGAAATATACTGTACTTGAGTGAGCCTGGGATTATCTGACTTCCTGCTTCTAGTCCATGCGCTCATTCAAAAAGTATACTATTAAGGAAAAAATGGCTATCTCTTTTTTCAGGGATTTTTTTCTAAGACATATACTGTACTTGAGTGAGCCTGGGATTATCTGACTTCCTGCTTCTAGTCCATGCGCTCATTCAAAAAGTATACTATTAAGGATGAAAAATGGCTATCTCTTTTTTCAGGGATTTTTTTTTTAAGACATATACTGTACTTGAGTGAGCCTGGGATTATCTGACTTCCTGCTTCTAGTCCATGCGCTCATTCAAAAAGTTACTATTAAGGATAAAATGGCATCTCTTTTTCAGGGATTTTTTTTCTAAGACATATACTGTACTTGAGTGAGCCTGGGATTATCTGACTTCCTGCTTAGTCCATGCGTCATTCAAAAAGTATACTATTAAGGATGAAAAATGGTCTCTTTTTTCAGGGATTTTTTTTCTAAGACATATACTGTACTTGATGAGCCTGGGATTATCTGACTTCCTGCTTCTAGTCATGGCTCATTCAAAAAGTATACTATTAAGGATAAAAATGGCTATCTCTTTTTCAGGGATTTTTTTCTAAGACATATACTGTACTTGAGTGAGCCTGGGATTATCTGACTTCCTGCTTCTAGTCCATGCGCTCATTCAAAAAGTATACATTAAGGATAAAAAATGGCTATCTCTTTTTTCAGGGAATTTTTTTCTAGACATATACTGTACTTGAGGAGCCTGGGATTATCTGACTTCCTGTTCTAGTCCATGGCTCATTCAAAAAGTATACTATTAAGGATGAAAAATGGCTATCTCTTTTTTCAGGGATTTTTTTTCTAAGAAATATACTGTACTTGAGTGAGCCTGGGATTATCTGACTTCCTGCTTCTAGTCCATGCGCTCATTCAAAAAGTATACTATTAAGGAAAATGGCTATCTCTTTTTTCAGGGATTTTTTTTCTAAGACATATACTGTACTTGAGTGAGCCTGGGATTATCTGACTTCCTGCTTCTAGTCCATGCGCTCATTCAAAAAGTATACTATAAGGATAAAAAGGCATCTCTTTTTTCAGGGATTTTTTTCTAAGACATTACTGTACTGAGTGAGCCTGGGATTACTGACTTCCTGCTTCTAGTCCATGCGTCATTCAAAAAGTATATATATTAGGATGAAAAATGGTCTCTTTTTTCAGGGATTTTTTCTAGACATATACTGTATTGAGTGAGCCTGGGATTATCTGACTTCCTGCTTCTAGTCCATGGGCTCATTCAAAAAGTATACTATTAAGGATGAAAAATGGCTATCTCTTTTTTCGGGATTTTTTTCTAGACAATATACTGTACTTGAGTGAGCCGGGATTATCTGACTTCCTGCTTAGTCCATGCGCTCATTCAAAAAGATTACTATTAGGATAAAAATGGCTATCTCTTTTTCAGGGAATTTTTTCTAGACATATACTGGACTAGGAGCCTGGGATTATCTGACTTCCTGCTTCTAGTCCATGCGCTCATTCAAAAAGTATACTATTAAGGATAAAAAATGGCTATCTCTTTTTTCAGGGAATTTTTTTCTAAGACTATACTGTACTTGAGTGAGCCTGGGATTATCTGACTTCCTGCTTCTAGTCCATGCGCTCATTCAAAAAGTATACTATTAAGGATGAAAAATGGCTATCTCTTTTTCAGGGATTTTTTTCTAGAATATACTGTATTGAGTGAGCCTGGGATTATTGACTTCCTGTTCTAGTCCATGCGCTCATTCAAAAAGTATACTATTAAGGATAAAAATGGTATCTCTTTTTTAGGGATTTTTTCTAAGACATATACTGTACTTGAGTGAGCTGGGATTATCTGACTTCCTGCTTCTAGTCCATGCGTCATTCAAAAAGTATACTATTAAGGATGAAAATGGCTATCTCTTTTTTCAGGGATTTTTTCTAAGACATATACTGTACTTGAGTGAGCCTGGGATTATCTGATTCCTGCTTCTAGTCATGGCTCATTCAAAAAGTATACATTAAGGATGAAAAAGGCTATCTCTTTTTTCAGGGATTTTTTTCTAAGACATATACTGTACTTGAGTGAGCCTGGGATATCTGACTTCCTGCTTCTAGTCCATGCGCTCATTCAAAAAGTATACTATTAAGGATAAAAATGGTTTTTTCAGGGATTTTTTTCTAAGACATATACTGTACTTGAGTGAGCCTGGGATTATTGACTTCCTGCTTCTAGTCATGGCTCATTCAAAAAGTATACTATTAAGGATGAAAAATGGCTACTTTTTTCAGGGATTTTTTTTCTAAGACATATATGTACTTGAGTGAGCCTGGGATTATCTGACTTCCTGCTTTAGTCCATGCGCTCATCAAAAAGTATACTATTAAGGATAAAAAATGGCTATCTCTTTTTTCAGGGATTTTTTTCTAAGACATATACTGTACTTGAGTGAGCCTGGGATTATCTGACTTCCTGCTTCTAGTCCATGCGTCATTCAAAAATACTATTAAGGATGAAAAATGGATCTCTTTTTTCGGGAATTTTTCTAAGACATATACTGTACTTGAGTGAGCCTGGGATTATGACTTCCTGTTCTATGCGGCTCATTCAAAAGTATACTATTAAGGATAAAAAATGGCTTCTCTTTTTTCAGGAATTTTTTCAGACATATACTGTACTTGAGTGAGCCTGGGATTATCGACTTCCTGCTTCTAGTCCATGCGCTCATTCAAAAAGTATACTATTAAGGATGAAAAATGCTATCTCTTTTTCAGGGATTTTTTTCTAAGACATATACTGTACTTGAGTGAGCCTGGGATTATCGACTTCCTGCTTCTAGTCCATGCGCTCATTCAAAAAGTATACTATTAAGGATGAAAAATGGCTATCTCTTTTTTCAGGGATTTTTTTTCTAAGACATATACTGTACTTGAGTGAGCTGGGATTATCGACTTCCTGCTTCTAGTCCATGCGCTCATTCAAAAAGTATACTATTAAGGATAAAAATGGCTATCTCTTTTTCAGGGATTTTTTTTCTAAGACATATACTGTACTTGAGTGAGCCTGGGATTATCTGACTTCCTGCTTCTAGTCCATGCGCTCATTCAAAAAGTATACTATTAAGGATGAAAATGGCTATCTCTTTTTTCAGGGATTTTTTCTAAGACATATACTGTACTTGAGTGAGCCTGGGATTATCTGACTTCTGCTTCTAGTCCATGCGCTCATTCAAAAAGTATACTTAAGGATGAAAAATGGCTATCTCTTTTCAGGGATTTTTTTTCTAAGACATATACTGTACTTGAGTGGAGCCTGGATTATCTGACTTCCTGCTTCTAGTCATGCGCTCATTCAAAAAGATTACTATTAAGGATGAAAATGGCTATCTCTTTTTTCAGGGATTTTTTTTTTAAGACATATACTGTACTTGAGTGAGCCTGGGATTATCTGACTTCCTGCTTCTAGTCCATGCGTCATTCAAAAAGTATACATTAAGGATGAAAAATGGTTTTTTCAGGGATTTTTTTCTAAGACATATACTGTACTTGAGTGAGCCTGGGATTATCTGACTTCCTGCTTCTAGTCATGGCTCATTCAAAAAGTATACATTAAGGATGAAAAATGGCTATCTCTTTTTCAGGGATTTTTTTCTAAGACATATACTGTACTTGAGTGGAGCCTGGGATTATCTGACTTCCTGCTTCTAGTCCATGCGCTCATTCAAAAAGTATACTATTAGGATAAAAAATGGCTATCTCTTTTTTCAGGGAATTTTTTCTAAGACATATACTGTACTTGAGGAGCTGGGATTATCTGATCTGCTCTAGTCCATGCGCTTTCAAAAAGTATACTATTAAGGATGAAAAAATGGTTTTTCAGGGAATTTTTTTCTAAGACATATACTGTACTTGAGTGAGCCTGGGATATCTGACTTCCTGCTTTAGTCATGGCTCATTCAAAAAGTATACTATTAGGATAAAAATGGCTATCTCTTTTTCAGGGAATTTTTTCTAAGACACTATACTGTACTTGAGGAGCCTGGGATTATCTGACTTCCTGCTTCTAGTCCATGCGCCATTCAAAAAGTATACTATTAAGGATAAAAATGGCTATCTCTTTTTCAGGGATTTTTTTTCTAAGACATATACTGTACTTGAGTGAGCCTGGGATTATCTGACTTCCTGCTTCTAGTCATGGCTCATTCAAAAAGTTACTATTAAGGATAAAAATGGCTACTCTTTTTTCAGGGAATTTTTTTCTAAGACATATACTGTACTTGAGTGAGCCTGGGATTATCTGACTTCCGCTTCTAGTCCATGCGCTCATTCAAAAAGTTACTATTAAGGATGAAAAATGGCTATCTCTTTTTTCAGGGATTTTTTTCTAAGACATATACTGTACTGAGTGAGCCTGGGATTACTGACTTCGCTTCTAGTCCATGGCTCATTCAAAAAGTATACTATTAAGGATGAAAAATGGCTATCTCTTTTTTCAGGGAATTTTTTCTAAGACATATACTGTACTTGAGTGAGCCTGGGATTATGACTTCCTGCTTTAGTCCATGCGCTCATTCAAAAAGTATACTATTAAGGATAAAATGGCTATCTCTTTTTTAGGGATTTTTTTCTAAGACATATACTGTACTGAGTGGAGCCTGGGATTATCTGACTTCCTGCTTCTAGTCCATGCGCTCATTCAAAAAGTATACTATTAAGGATGAAAAATGGCTATCTCTTTTTCAGGGATTTTTTTCTAAGACATATACTGTACTTGAGTGAGCCTGGGATTATCGACTTCCTGCTTCTAGTCCATGCGCTTTCAAAAAGTATACTATTAAGGATGAAAAATGGCTATCTCTTTTTTCAGGGATTTTTTTTCTAAGACATATACTGTACTTGAGTGAGCCTGGGATTATTGACTTCCTGCTTCTAGTCCATGCGCTCATTCAAAAAGTATACTATTAAGGATGAAAAATGGCTATCTTTTTTTCAGGGATTTTTTTCTAAGACATATACTGTACTTGAGTGAGCCTGGGATTATCGACTTCCTGCTTCTAGTCCATGCGCTCATTCAAAAAGTATACTATTAGGATAAAAATGGCTATCTCTTTTTTCAGGGATTTTTTCTAAGACATTACTGTACTTGAGTGGAGCCTGGGATTATCTGATTCCTGCTTCTAGTCCATGCGTCATTCAAAAAGTATACTATTAAGGTGAAAAATGGTTTTTCAGGGATTTTTTTCTAAGACATATATGTACTTGAGTGAGCCTGGGATATTGACTTCTGCTCTAGTCATGGCTCATTCAAAAAGTATACTATTAAGGATGAAAATGGCTATCTCTTTCAGGGATTTTTTTCTAAGACATTACTGTACTTGAGTGAGCCTGGGATTATCTGACTTCTGCTTCTAGTCCATGCGCTCATCAAAAAGTATACTATTAGGATAAAAATGGCTATCTCTTTTTTCAGGGAATTTTTTTCTAGACATATACTGTACTTGAGGAGCCTGGGATTATCTGACTCCTGTTCTAGTCCATGCGCTCATTCAAAAAGTATACTATTAAGGAGAAAAATGGCTATCTCTTTTTTCAGGGATTTTTTTCAAGACATATACTGTACTTGAGTGAGCTGGGATTATCTGACTTCCTGCTTCTAGTCCATGCGCTCATTCAAAAAGTATACTATTAAGGATGAAAAATGGCTATCTCTTTTTTCAGGGATTTTTTTTCTAAGACATATACTGTACTTGAGTGAGCCTGGGATTATCTGATTCGCTTCTAGTCCATGCGTCATTCAAAAAGTATACTATTAAGGATGAAAAATGGCTATCTCTTTTTCAGGGATTTTTTCTAAGACATATACTGTACTTGAGTGAGCCTGGGTTATCTGACTTCTGTTCAGTCCATGCGCTCATTCAAAAAGTATACTAAAGGATGAAAAATGGCTATCTCTTTTTCAGGGATTTTTTTTCTAAGAAATATACTGTACTTGAGTGAGCCTGGGATTATCTGACTTCCTGCTTCTAGTCATGCGCTTATTCAAAAAGTATACTAAAGGAGAAAAATGGTTTTTTCAGGGATTTTTTTCTAAGACAATATACTGTACTTGAGTGAGCCTGGGATTATCTGACTTCCTGCTCTAGTCCATGCGCTCATTCAAAAAGTATACTATTAGGATGAAAAATGGCTATCTCTTTTTCAGGGATTTTTTTCTAAGACATATACTGTACTTGAGTGAGCTGGGATTATCTGACTTCCTGCTCTAGTCCATGCGCTCATTCAAAAAGTATACTATTAAGGATGAAAAATGGCTATCTCTTTTTCAGGGATTTTTTTTCTAAGACATATACTGTACTTGAGTGAGCCTGGGATTATCTGACTTCCTGCTTCTGTCCATGCGCTCATTCAAAAAGTATACTATTAAGGATGAAAAATGGCTATCTCTTTTTCAGGGATTTTTTTCTAAGACAATACTGTACTTGAGTGAGCGGGATTATCTGACTTCCTGCTTCTAGGCCATGCGTCATTCAAAAAGTATAATATTAAGGATGAAAAATGGTTTTTCGGGATTTTTTTCTAGACATATATGTACTTGAGTGAGCCTGGGATTATCTGACTTCTGCTTCTAGTCATGGTCATTCAAAAAGTATACTATTAAGGATGAAAAAATGGCATCTCTTTTTTCAGGGAATTTTTTTTCTAAGCTATACTGTACTTGAGTGAGCTGGTTATCTGACTTCCTGCTTCTAGTCCATGCGCCATTCAAAAAGTATACTATTAAGGATAAAAATGCTCTCTCTTTTTCAGGGAATTTTTTTTCGACATATACTGTACTTGAGGAGCCTGGGATTATCTGACTTCCTGCTTCTAGTCCATGCGCTCATTCAAAAGATAATATTAAGGATGAAAAATGGTTTTTCAGGGAATTTTTTTCTAAGAAATATATGTACTTGAGTGAGCCTGGGATATGACTTCTGTTCTAGTCCAAGCGTCATTCAAAAAGTATAATATTAGGATAAAAATGGCTATCTCTTTTTTCAGGGAATTTTTTCTAAGACATATACTGTACTTGAGAGCCTGGGAATCTGACTTCTGCTTTTAGTCCATGCGCTCATTCAAAAAGTCTAC
>JBDPZO010000649.1:0-20092 GCA_039877585.1 Heterodera filipjevi | reverse complement strand
TTTTTAGTGCTATTAAAATGATCAAGTGCAAAAAACTCCTTAAATTCTATTATGGGGTGCCTATGCGTGCCAAAGTGTAATTACTTAATGTCTAACTAACCTCAGATTTGGGTTAGTATTCACTATTTACTATGCACACTTTGTCATTATTAAGATATATGGAATCTAAAAATTTTTCTGTAAAAAAACAACTGGTTTTTTATTATTTCCGTCTTTTGGAAATCCATTCTGTCACCAAGCAGTGGATCTGCAAAAAAGGTGCCACGCTGGACATCATGGACGATAAGAGCCCAGTGCCCAGGGAAATGCACAGGCAAAAGTATAACTTCTGCCGAAATGTTTGGATCATAATTAAATGCCCAATTTTTATAAGTTGTGTCTCGATTTGGGGCAATTCTCCAAACAATCGGGTCGACAACAACAATTTTACGTTCTGAGATGGTGGCAAGATATGCCAAAAATACAGAAATAAAAGCGTCATTGAGCCATTCGGTTGGGTTATTCCAGCACGTCTCAATGAATCTCGGGCCCGACGAAGTTGAGTCGTCTTGAAAAAGGGCATTGTCTACCCAACACCAAATTTGGCAGTTAGGGTTTCGCTTGGTAGCGAACTTCATTTGCACAATATTAAAATTTATGGCTTCGAAGGCAACGCTCGAAGGTGCCGGAAGGGCAGCCAATTCCAAACTCTGGTCTATTTCAGAGCATTCGCTCGTGGAATCAATATCTTTGCTGCGACCAGCGCAGCGAATATTTTTGGCGCGTCTGCCTCTTCGACTTTGAGTCGAAATGGGCGTAGAAGCACTATTCGCTTCAATTACAGCCATGGGTTGGTCTAAGTTGAAGACAAGTCCTTTTTTAAAGCACGGCGAACCTTCCGCACTTTGGCTTCCAGTTGTGACTGGCATGTCAAAAATTGACAAGTTTTGCGAAGCATTAAATGCACTCGCTCCGGCCTTCGGGGGTCGACCCCGTTTTCTAGCAGCGCTAGATGCCGGCGTGCTTAATTGCAAAGCACTAAGATTTGGGGTGGTGGTGCCCCGGGGAGATGCCGTTGCCTCTCCATTCCCATCTGCACTCCCGTCTGGGACGGGTGAGCTACCCCGGCTGACAGATTGCTCCATCCGCCGTTGTTTCTCTTCTTTCTTCTTCTTTCTCAAAATTTGTTGTTTTGAAGGCATCTGAAAACAAAAATCAGTGGAGAAATGCGAGTGTAGCAAAAGTATAAAGGATTATTTCACCAAATTATGCACACCAAAAAAATATTTATTCTAGCATAAAAAAATGAAAATTCCGTTGATGTTGCCACAGCACGAGACCACTGCCGAAAAACTATCAGTCAGGGTTCACACGTCCCATTTTGTCCAATGACAGAGAGTGCATATACTCCGGCCCACAATCCCCCGAAGGGCTGGACCAACACCCATTTGGGTGCAAACCACAATCCCCCGAAGGGGCAGGACCAACAACCACTTTGGTGTGAACCACAATCCCCCGAAGGGGCAGGAACAACCATTTTGGTGCGAACCACAATCCCCCGAAAGGGCAGGACCAACAACCATTTGGGTGCGAACCACAATCCCCCAAAGGGGCAGGACCAACAACCACTTTGGTGTGAACCACAATCCCCCGAAAGGGCAGGACCAGCAACCTTTTTGGTGTGAACCACAATCCCCGAAAGGGCAGGACCAACAACCGTTTTGGTGTGAACCACAATCCCCCGAAAGGGCAGGACCAACAACCGTTTTGGTGTGAACCACAATCCCCCGAAAGGGCAGGACCAGCAACCTTTTTGGTGTGAACCACAATCCCCGAAAGGGCAGGACCAACAACCGTTTTGGTGTGAACCACAATCCCCCGAAGGGGCAGGACCAACAACCACTTTGGTGTGAACCACAATCCCCCGAAAGGGCAGGACCAACAACCGTTTTGGTGTGAACCACAATCCCCCGAAGGGGCAGGACCAACAACCACTTTGGTGTGAACCACAATCCCCCGAAGGGGCAGGACCAACAACCGTTTTGGTGTGAACCACAATCCCCCGAAAGGGCAGGACCAACAACCGTTTTGGTGTGAACCACAATCCCCCGAAAGGGCAGGACCAACAACCGTTTTGGTGTGAACCACAATCCCCCGAAGGGGCAGGTCCAGCGACTTGTCCGGCCCACAATCCCCCGAAGAGGCAGGTCCAGCGACATGACGACATGAAAGATATTGTCCTTACACTCCCAGTGCTATGGTGTGACCACCACCCCTTGGCAGGTGTCCTAGTCTGCCATAGGGCCGTGTTATTTCAATACTCTCATGCCGTCAACATAAAAAATGTGAACTTACAATGTTGGGCTTTAAGGACAGAAGAATTACACTTGACTTAAGTTCTGTATATAATATAAATTTTTAGTGCTATTAAAATGATCAAGTGCAAAACTCCTTAAATTCTATTATGGGTGCCTATGCGTGCCAAAGTGTAATTACTTAATGTCTAACTAACCTCAGATTTGGGTTAGTATTCACTATTTACTATGCACACTTTGTCATTATTAAGATATATGGAATCTAAAAATTTTTCTGTAAAAAAACAACTGGAATTTTCACCACATCCAAAATGTAACACCGCAAACACCTCAGATTTAGAGTTCATGGTTGGCGGCTGCCTTAGAATGTCCATCGTAAATGGCCGATGTCTTTCTGTAATACAAAAGAAATTTTAGAAAAAATTGAAAAATAATAATATGACACCTCAGATTTAGTGTTTATGGCAGGCTGCAGCCTTGGCATCAGAATGTCCATCGTAAATGGCCGATGTCTTTCTGTAATACAAAAGAAATTTTAGAAAAAATTGAAAAATAATAATATGACACCTCAGATTTAGTGTTTATGGCAGGCTGCAGCCTTGGCATCAGAATGTCCATTGTAAATGGCCGACATCTTTCTGTAATACAAAAGAAATTTTAGAAAAATTGAAAAACAAAAATATGACACCTCAGCTTTGTGTCCATGGCTAGCTGCAGCCTTAGCATCAGAATGTCCATTGTAAATGGCCGACATCTTTCTGTAATACAAAGGAAATTTTAGAAAAAATTGAAAAACAAAAATATGACACCTCCGATTTAGTGTCCATGACTGGCTGCAGCCTTAGCATCAGAATGTCCATTGTAAATGGCCGACATCTTTCTGTAATACAAAAGAAATTTTAGAAAAATTGAAAAACAAAAAAATGACACCTCAGCTTTAGTGTCCATGGCTAGCTGCAGCCTTAGCATCAGAATGTCCTTGTAAATGGCCGACATCTTTCTGTAATACAAAAGAAATTTTAGAAAAATTGAAAAACAAAAAAATGACACCTCAGCTTTAGTGTCCATGGCTAGCTGCAGCCTTAGCATCAGAATGTCCTTGTAAATGGCCGACATCTTTCTGTAATACAAAGGAAATTTTAGAAAAAATTGAAAAACAAAAATATGACACCTCCGATTTAGTGTCCATGGCTGGCTGCAGCCTTAGCATCAGAATGTCCATTGTAAATGGCCAACATCTTTCTTAATACAAAAGAAATTTTTAGAAAAAAATTTAAAATGAAAAAATTTCACCTCAAATCTAGTGCTTAGTCATGGTTGGCAGCAGCCTTAACAATTTCCTTTGCATATTGTCGGCATTTTTCTGTAATAAAAATTTTTTTGAAAAATCTTCAAAACAATTTGACACCTCTGATTTAGTTGTCTTGGTTGGCTGCAGCCCTGGAAAATTCCTTTGCATATTGTCGACATCTTTCTGGAATATAAATAAATTAAAAAAAAAATTTAACAAAAAAATGCAACCCAACAAAATTTGGGGCTACAGGTTGGCTGCAGCCTAAGAAATTTCCATTGGTGTGGACCGATATTTTCTGAAATCAAAGAAATTATAAATTTAAAAAATAATAACAAAAAAAAATTCGTAAAAAACTGACCCTAAATTTTAGTGGTACTGCTTGTCTGCAGCCTAAGAAATTTCCATTGGTGTGGACCGATATTTTCTGAAAACAAAGAAATTATAAATTTACAAAATTATAACAAAAAAAAAAAACCGGAAAAAACTGACCCTAAATTTTAGTGGTCCTGTTTGGCTGCAGCCTTAAATATTTCCATCGTATATGGCCGACATCTTTCTGTAAAACAAAAAAAATTTGATACCTCAAATTTAGTGGTACTGCTTGGCTGCAGCCTTAAATATTCCATCGTATATGGTCGACATCTATCTGTAAAAAAAAGAAAGTTTGAAAATTTAAACAAAAAAATTTGATACCTCAAATTTAGTGGTTCTTGTTGGCTGCAGCCTAATTTTTTTCATGGTTTATAGCGATATTTTTCTAAAAAGAAAGAAATTTTGAAAAATTTAAGCAAAAAAATTGCACCTTTAAGTTTAGTGGTCCTGTTTGGCTCCAGCCTTACATCTTTCCATTGTATATAGCGACATCTTTCTATATTACAGATAACAAAAAATTGAAATAAAGAATTTGGAAACCTGAAATTTAGTGGGGTTGGTTGGCTGCAGCCTTGTAAAGTTGCTTCTTATATGCTCGACATCACTCTGGAATATAAGAAAATTAAAAAAAAATTTAACAAAAAAAAAAAATGCGACCCAAAATTTGGGGCTACAGGTTGGCTGCAGCCTCAGAAATTTTTATTGGTATAGACCGTCAAACAAAGAAACTGAAAAATTAAACAAAAAAATTTGATACCTCAAATTTAGTGGTTCTTATTGGCTGCATCCTAATATTTTTTCATGCTATATAGCGATATTTTTCTAAAAAAAAAGTTTGAAAAATTTAAGCAAAAAAATTTGATACCTTAAACTTAGTGGTCCCGTTTGGCTGCAGCCTTAGCAAAAATACAATTTAGCAAAACACAGAAATAACTAAATTTTAAAACCTGATTTTTTGTTTTTCATTGTTCAATGTATCGGCTGCGGCCTTGCAAACTTGAAAAGAAACTAAACCAAAACAGAAATCAATAAGTATAACGGATTTAGCCAATTAAAAAACCTGATCTTTTTTGTTGACATCGTGTGTTGAGTGAAAGCTGCAGCCTTCATAATTTCCTATTTCCTGAAAACCAAACCAAAAAATAAAGGCTGCAGCCTACGAAAGAAGAAATAGTAAGGGAAAATGAGATAACAGTGACATCTCTTTCACTTACTATTTCTCCTTTCTATGACCACCCACAGAGTAAATAAAATGGAAAACAAAGGCAGCGGCGGTCAGAGAAGTGGAATAGTAAGAGAAAGTAGGAGAATAGAGATTTCTCTCTCCTTACTATTTGTGCCTTCTCTGACCACCGCCGCCGCCTTTTGCAACGAAGATTCGATAAGGTGCGTCCTTTCCACAAAATTTCCTCTCGTCGTCTGCCTCTTGTTTTTCCCACACTATTTCGAAGTAATTAAATATTCATCAATTTTTATGTTTTGTTTTTTATTGAGAATTAAAAGAACAAAAAAGTGAAAAGAAAAATACAACTTAAACAAATAAAAAAAGTCAGTTGAAAGTTTGTAATCCGAACCTGACCCCCTTAATAAGATTAAAAAGCTAAAACGTGGTCAAAATTTATGGGCCGGGTGGTTTCAGTGCCGACGTTTCTGTGCCGACACTTCATTGCTAATCAGATTAGTTTCATTTAAAAAACTGTAAAAAATAATTAAATTTAATAAAAAATACACTCCCCCCCCTCTCCCGCCTCCCCCACCCCCTTCCACCCGCTCAGAATCCACCTTTACGTAGGGATTCAGAGACTTTAACAAAGTCAAAACTGAAATCTGATTAGATATTCGTAATCAGCGACCCAAATAGGCTTAGAAAAGTGGGATTTGAAAAATTTTTGAGCTAAAAAATTTTCAAAAAAATTTCAATAGGGCCCCCTATGGTCCGAAATTCCAAATGCAGTTTTTGGGCCATAACTTATTTTTGAAAAGAGGTAGAAAAATAATCCCAACTATATTAAATAGAGCTAAAAATTAGCTATTTTTCCATGGAATGAAATTTTGGAAATTTCGATTTTGAAAAAAGTTATGAATTCTTTTCTGAAAATTCGAAAATTTTCACAAATTGGGGCCTAACTTTTTTTTTATTTGTAATTAAAATCCCAAATAAATTGCATATAATCCCCCGTATTTTTCTGCATTTTATGAGCTTTATATGATACAAATTGGTCCGCATTTAATTAAGTTATGATTTTTTAAATATACCCCTAAATTTCCGAGGCCAAAAAAAAGGCCGATTTTTTAAAATTTTTAAGCATCCCAAAAATTTTTTTAACACAAAACTAAGTTTATATTCATGATCAGCGCCTAAAATAGACCCAGAAAAATATTTTTTGAAATTTTTTTGACCCCTTTGAAAGTAGGTGAAAATTTTCGAGGGGGCCTAGCTCGAAAATTTCTGAAAATTTTTCAACATATGTAACACCGTTCGATAGCCCGTTTAATGCTCTACAAATATGGGTAAAAAACTTTTCACTCCAGGCACTCACTGGGGAGCTACAGCCCCGGGACTGAACTGTCCCGCCTACCTTAAAATTTTTTGAAAAAATAAAAATTTTTTCAAAAATTACGGGAATCGATAGATCATTAAAAACGGCTGCTTGGAAGTGGTCTCCTTATATTTTTAAAAAATCGTTAAAAAATCATACAGCCCAAAATGTGCAAAACCTGTAACCCCCCCTAGCTCGAAAAATTTTGAAAATTTTTCGAATTTTTTTTTTCTAAAAATCGGGCACCAAATGCTCTACATTGCGCCTGTGATCACTATTCTGATCAGCACAATACCCAGCCCGGCATTCAGCTGGGGCTGAAATTCACCATTCTGGTGCTGAAAAGTTATAGATGCAGGCAGGCCTAGGTTTTGAAAATTTTTCTTCGGGTTCGCTGACAAACCTTTCGGGGACACTTCAACTTAACATCCTACCAGCAAAAATTTTTCGATTCCGGTCAAAAGAAAAATTTTCGTAGAACTGAGACTGCGCGAATGACCCGCAACTCGGTTGCTGGCGCTCATGTGGCGCCCTAGATTTTTTTATATTAATTTTCCCGGATGCACCGCAAAAAGTTGTAAGACCTTTCCACCAATTTCAGAACCCCCCTGGTCCACAGAAAAGAGCCTTAATTTTTTCTAACGAAACTCCTTACCTATATAACGTATATATAATAATCTTTTATACCGATAAAATATTCATGATAAAAAATGATAATTGCATTCTATGAATGAAGAAAAACCAAATGTTTGTTAATTTGAATGTTAAAACATTAATAATTAGTAAATCATTACTGAATAATTAGAAAAATATCCTATTTTGGCTCTTGAACAAATTAAAGAACCACAATATTTTTTGCCATGGCATAACATTTTTGAAGAAATTGTAGAGAAAAGCTGCCGATTTATGGGATAATTAATTATCCGAGTTTTGGCATTAAACAAAAATGGCATTATCATTTTGGCACTAAATCGACAGGCTAAAATCGCATTTATAATAAATGAATGGTGACCGAAATTCCGGTTTTTTTGTTGTTTTTTGAGTGACTTCTTCCATTGTTCTTCAACGGAATTCGCTTGACGGGAACAGCAACACGGAATCGATGACGCCACCGCCACAGCTGACACCGCCATGGTTCTGAGAAGCGGCCTGAAACCAAGTGATCAGCTCAAACCAAACGGATTTTACTAACTCAGCTGAGAGTATTCCAATATTATGAAATTTTCTACAAGTTCCCGAACACTACCGTATAACAAAAAAAAAACAGAAAAAATACCGTATGACAAAACTAAGAGTAACCATTTTGGCCCCAGATACACAACAAGAAAAAAAAAGACAAGGAAGCATGGTAACTCTATGTTGAAAATATCACTCAATTTCCGTGAAAACGAAAATTTACAGAAGCCTTATTGAAATGCAAATTTTTTTAATTAAAAAATTTAAGAAATAAAAATAAATTTCAATATATTAAAATTTTCTAAGAATTAAAAAAATAGAATTTTCCCACCTTGCTTCGCACCAAATGCCCATTCACTTTATTCGTCAGCACTTGTCCTGTGCTCTGATCACCGATAAGTGAGCCAAAGATGCCCATTTCGCTGTTCACATCCTCCTTATGAGGCGCTTCAAATGGACGGATCATGAAATTCTGAAAAGAAATGGGTGAATTAAAAAAATATATGTAATTTTGAAATTTTACCATATTTAAATTTCTGTTTGAGCCTATTTTCCTTACCAAATACAAAATATTAAAAAAAAACATTTTTTCAAATGAACTGAACCATTTTTTGAATCTACTGCAGTTTACGCGTCCAATCAAAATAAACCGCCTTAAATGGTTGAGCTTTTTTTTTTGCTAAGCCACCAGTTTTTTTTATTCAACCCCTTAGTTTTTTTTTGAAAATCCAACTCCTAGTTTTTCTGCTTAACCCTAGTTTTTAAAAATTTTATATTAAAAACTAGGGAGTTAGCTTTTCAAAAACCTGGGGGTCGGGTTCACCCTTGAAAGCGGTTTATTTTTATTGGACGCGTAAACTTTTGATTAGATTCGTTAACTGTGATTGGACGGTAATGTTAAAAAACGTAAAAATTACAAATTTTTTAATTTTTTTAATAAAGTTTCATTTTTAATTTCTTTCTCACTTTAGCCACCACCGGGTTGATCTTCTTCATCAAGATGAATGCACCTCGCTCCTCCAAACTCAACTTGACCAACATTTGTGGAATTTCTTCGTCGAAGAAAATGCCATGGCCGCCGTCCATTTGCGATTTCATCACATAGTCGTGGCAATTTTTCATGGCATCCTGTCAAATTTTTGAAAAATATTCAAAATTATTTTGCGTTTTTTTTTACCACAATAACCGCCTTCGTGGTCGTGTCATTCTCCTCAAGGCCCCAAAGTTCGGTGAATGTGTTACGGATTTTGGCCACTTGTTGCGGATCGTTGGGGAAGAAGTGTTCTAACGTGCCGGGTTTACTTAAAATCTAAAGGAAATTTTTTTTTATATATTTTTCTTTCTTCCAAGCCCCCCCCCCCCGCCCCCTACCTACTTGTTGGATTTTTTTCGTTCCGGCAAGTTGTAGACGAAGGTTTGGCGACAGCTAAAATTAAAAAATAAAGTGAATTTAACACTTTTCTCGGTAAATTGTATTATGCACAGCATAGCTCAAAAGATGGTATTCAATCGTTAAAATTCCTTCGATACTGTAAAGCACCCGTTTATTTTACCAAAATTAATGTTATCAATTTAAATGTGCTCTCGTTTTATGAATAAGATTTATTCCGTATATTTTTTATTTACTGTAATAACAATATTTTTTGGTTTAATACTGTTACTATAGAAATATCCCCGTTCTATTTTTCATGTTCGAAGTTGTCTCTTCGCTTATTGTCACAACAGTTAAACACCGTATCAAACAAAGTATTTTTATAGTTAATTAAATTTTTTTTTTATACGATGGCCGTTGAGCGCTCCATCATAACGCGAAGGTCAAAGTCTTTCTCCGGATAATGCTCCGGCAAATAACCGTAGGCCATGTGTACCAATGCAACACGCTTGGTACCGTCCAAATACAGCGAATAGTCGCCGGCTTCGTCAAGGCTCAACCTGAGAGAAAAAAAAACTTCTAATAAATATTTTATAAATTTTAATACAGCCTTAGGCTTGTCTATGCAAGCCAGGAAATTGGTATATCACCTATAATATATCCGGACAAGATACAGTACCTCAGCGAAAATTTCCGAGCATAAAGCCCTAACCACTCCGAATCATTATCGTTCACAAACCTTCAATTTCTAACCAAGGTCAACACAAATTTTCAATTTTGATACCGAATTAAATTTGGTCTGAATATCGCAAAAATCTGGAAAATCCTTGCCCAATGTATCCGTTTTACGAAAATTTCCTATGAATTTTCACCTTCCACGAAGGTCCTTAAAGGATTGTCGTATGACGAGCACACGGTTGCCGTCCTTTTTGGCCAACTTTTCCACTTGGAACATGATGAATTGGAGCTGCTCAAAGTGGCACACCGGGAACAAGTCGGGCTGGTTGACGTACAAAATGATTGCGTTCGGGTCGCCAAACATTTTCCTGTTAAATAATTTTTATTATGATTTACGCTTTGATTGATCCATGTATGGCAAAAACACATGGCCCAATCTTGAAATAATTCGGAATTATGTAAAATACGGAGCCGAAATATTTCCCGGTAACGGAAGCCCGCGCATTCTTAAGGCGTCATTTCTCTGGGATTCCCAGTTTTTGATTTATGGAATTATTAAACGAAGGTTTAGCTTAATTTCTAATGTGAAACTCCACGTCGGGCATAACTTTGACGCGTCCTTAAATTTTATTAATTGCCTTAAAGCTTCTTGAAAATTGAAAGTTGCCACCTTTGACAATTTGTTATTGACTATATGGTACTGTAGTGTATTGTGCCGATTTTTTATACCATGCTTGGTAAATGGTCAGCGCAATTCCAAGGCCTGGTCGATTCTCCGGCATAACTGCTTTGGCCATAATGGGCAATTTTCTGCCGTGCACAATCTCAACTTTGTCCAACATTTTGCGGTGATTCTTTGACATGGCAGTGGCCGCGCCGGGCCCACCAATTTGGCCCGGGTTCACTTCAACCTGAACAACATAGGTTAATTGGTTTGAATATTTGGCACTTCGTCGCATTATCGGCGCAACTCGAGCATTACCAAAAAATGAAATTAAAAAAAATGTGGTCATAAAAATTCAAAATGCAGTATTTATTTTTATTTTTTTGACTTGACTTGTTATACTAAAACCAATCAAGAGACTACCATATAATACCAAGAATACTTAATTTAGTTGCTACTTAGAAAGTCATGATGCATTTAGTCGGAAAATCAATTAAAATGGCGAATTTACAAAACGCGACAACAAGGAGTCAGTTTGGCAATGCCAAATCTGCTTAAGTCTATCACCTGTTTTAGCTCCATTTTTTGCGCCGCCTCGTTCCAGTGGGACAAATAATCGGCACGTTGTAGGCCGACCATCAGCGGTTGCCTGATGCCCTCTTTTTGGATGACTTTGGCCAATTCGATCAGTTTGGCATGGAACGGATCGCCCTTAATTGGTCAAATTTGCTGCAATGAAAAATTTTGGATGGAAAATCGGTCTAATATCAAATAATTATAAAAAGTTTGAATTAAATTTTCAAAGATTCCACCAACTATATATTTAAATTAGTGTTAGTGATGCATGCGTATCGAAAATGTTCGGGTTTTGGAAAATTTACTCTTCCGATGACCAATCGTTAAAATTTGCAGTACGGCAGGCCCTTGGCCAAATTATTGGTGCAGCAAATGACAAACACATTTGGATTAACAAGTACCGAATTACAAAATTCATCTTTTTTTCCGCTATTTTGCGTGCCCTCATTCCCACCTTGATCACATCTTTATAGGCCTCCATCAGAAATTCATGGTCGCATGCGATACGGAAGTACAGTTCGTTGAGCGACTGCTGCACATCAATCGCTTGCTCGTACAGTTCGCGCGGGAATGGCGACGGCAACAGGGCGATCGGCGGTGCCACCGACACATCGTTGGAGTGTCTGTACTTTTCATCTCCACTACGTCCAACCAGGCCTTAAAAAATTTTCGAAAATTTTATTTTATATTACTGATGGACTGGTTTTTTTTTTGTTGTTTTTTTTGGCTCTAAAAGCATTTAGGTGCCTGCAAATTTTGGGAGTTTCATTCAGATTATCCTCCACATATAAACACTTACTTATATTTTTTTTAAATCAACAATTTTTGGTGCTTTCGGTCTGATTTTTGTCAAATGATACTGTATTACTGCCTGCGTAAATTATGGATGAAGTGGATAAAAGTTTGCATTTATGGTGCTGCATAAATAATTGTTATCCTCAAACACCTACCAAAATAATTCTCGATAAATTTATTTATATAATATATACTAAAAATTATATAAATTTAGGACCTAGGCTGGGAAATGAACCCACATCTGCACCAATTCCATGGGCAATCCTACCACTGAGCTACCGATGAACACCAAGCAAGCCCCTGTTTACCTACCGATTGTGTGGGCGTAGTCCACCGCGTACTCAGCCAACAGTTTCAACTCGGCATCGTTACGCACTTGGGCCAACGCATAGTCATTGGCCTTTACATTGGGTACCATGGCCGCTGCCCCATTTTCGTTCTTTTGGCCAAATTGGGTTTGTTGTTGTTGTAGCCGTTTTTGTTGTTGTATGCCATTGGCAGCGCCCACAGTAATGCCATTGTTAACTGATGCCATTTTTTTATTCAGAAAATTGCTAATGACCCAAAAATGATAAAATTAGCGAAAGTTGAGAAAAAGGCAATTATATATTAAAAATATTGTTTAATTTTTTGGCATGTCGAGCTGATCAGTTGATGAAAGCCAAATAGGAGGAAGACTCTATCAAAAGTACGTACTTCGTGGATTTTTTTGCGGGGGCAAAGTTCGTTTGCGCTAGTGAAAATTCAGGCATCAGTAAACATCGATAAAATTTTTCGTTGAGAAACAAAATGGATTATATTTAATATAAGTAAAATAAAAAAATATATATTTCGCAAAAAAGGAAGGGATCATTTTTGATTAGGCATTTTGGGAAGGATGAAAACTAATTTATTTACCACAAATAATTTTGCACTAATGCATGGTTTTTTGGTAATGGTCGTGATAAAATGATGGTTTACAACAGAGAAATAATTGAGCCAAAACGTTTTGTGGACGAGAACTTTCGCTGGGTAATAAATACTCAAAAGATAAGGAGCAAAATAATTATGCCTAATAGTCACGGCGGTATATTATAACGAAAAACATTTTATCAAACCGCCCCCTTCCGCCGCCTACACAATATTGGGTATACGATAATATGTACAAAGTACAGAATGCTATACCACTGTGCACTGTCTCCCCGTTTAACGCACAGATTAAAGAAGGCAGCGAAAAATTGTTTGTTTTTGATCATCATTATGATTAGTCAATTTTTTTGTGGACAGGAAAAAATCTACTCTTTTTGTACATAATCAGCTGATGAAAAATTGGTTGTACTTTTTTGGCCCAATTTATAATGTAGAGAGCAATCAAAAAAAGATAGTGGTGCTAAAGACCATTAGTATGATTTAAATGAAAATATATTTTGGTCTATTTTTTTCTATAATTAATTATAATTTGTTTGGCAATAAATAACTTTGAAGTTTTATTTTGTTCAGTATTTTTTGCAAAAGGTCAATCTTTTCATTTTTTTGAACAAAGATGCCATTTTATTCTCTCAAAAATTTGGTAGAATGAGAATCTTTTAAACAAAATTCAAATACGAATTTTTTGGTTTCTTTTTTTTACTAGTGCTGTAATATGAATTTATTTTTATTTTTTGACTACTTTTTTTCTTTTCTTGAAAAATTTTTCCACTGAAAATTTGCCGGGGTGGAATAAAGACGACGGTTCGTCAAGTACTATGGTAATTTTTTGGGTTCGGCGTTTTCTGCCTTGGGAATAGAAAAAATTATGAACAATCAATTATTTTTCATATTTGACTGTTTCTGATTAATCAATGGCAATTTTCATTTTTAAATATCCAATTTTTGTTTCCTCCTCCTGGTCCTTCTTGGACATTCGCCCGCCCCATTGTATCGGCCCATAATTTCTGTCCAGACCATTCATTAAAATCAAAGGCCAAATAGTTGTGGCCCTTCTCAGTTGTTATCAATCTTTTTTTTTTTTTTGTTAATTAGTAAATGTTACGCTTATCATCATTAATACAATAACAATTTGGCCCCGTTTTCGGTCGGAGGGTGCAATTATCATGCAGTGCATTTTTGCCAAAAATCTATTTAGTCCAGAAAAAGAAATGCTATTGGTAATAAGAAAAAAAGTGCTGAAGAGTGTGCATTTTGGTGACCGACCGACCCCGTGCATGGCACTGACAGGCTAGACAAAAATTGATTTTGCTGATACAAATGATAATGACCAGAGTGATACAACATGGAAAGAGTGTTCAATGAGCAAAAAAATTTTTTGATGCATTTTATTTAATTGTCAAAAAAAAAAGAAAAAAAAGAAAATAGAGAGGAAGTGAGAGAAAGATAGAGAGAGCGGGATAAAGAGAGCTAAAAAGAAAGTTTCTAATGATATATTGATTTTTAACATATTATTAGGTTAATTATTTTTTTCACTTATTTTTTGCAATTGGTTACACATAAGTTCTAAATACATAAGCATGAGCATGTATGTATCTCAACGTTTAAATCCTCATTAGGGTTTTTAAAATTACTCATTTTTAAGGACCAAAGAGCAAGCTATGCAAGTACTGTAAATGAGTATTAAATATTACTTTTTTCATTACCTAGAATAGGTATTTTTAATTTCAAAAAAGGAGGGTTCGCGGTGCTGTTAGGCGCCGCCGAGAAAAATTTTAAAATTAATATTTTTTAGTAAAAAAAGACCCAATTTGAGATAAATTTCAAGAATTCTACGCGAGTGGAGGACCGGTGGTGTCGATAGGCGCCGGAGATTTTTGAAAATCTGGATGTATTTATCAACAGTTTGCCCTAAAATTGGTCAATTGTTAGCAGATTTCAAGAAAATCTTTAAAAATTCTGAATAATCGAAAAATTTTGCGTAAATTTCAGTTTTTGTTGAAGCTTAGGGCCTGAACTCCGATCAAAATGACCCGGTTCATCTTCGTTTAGCATCATCACTATTCATTCACTCTGCTTCCAAAAGTGTCTATGCTAATTTTCAATATTTTGGCTATTTTCCTATTAGTGATTTTTAGATTGTTTTGCTTTATTTTCCAATATTGGGTCATTTTTTCTTTTTTTTTTTTTGTTCTTTTGTATATGTTTTTCTGGGGAACCGCCCTTTTCGGCGTGGACCCTTTCGGCGCGACTGGCCATAACTTTTTTCATTTTCGTCCAAATGAAATATTATTTGAAATCACTTGACGAGATCTATTAACATGCTAAATTTCAAAAATTTTGAAAATATACAAAAAAGTTATGGCCAAAAAACCTCAAAAAATTGAATTTTTCTTGATAATTTGGCGCACAAGTTTCTTCGATATTTTAACATAATTTTCGTTCCATTCCTTTTTTGAGTGTTTTTTCCGTATCATTTATTATTGTTTTTTTGCAGTTCATATCATATGCCTTCTTCCGGTGCTAGATCGATTCACAAAAAGTGCAAATTTTACTGTATTTTCGACTAAATTTAGTCATAACTTTTCTCAGAAGCAACAAATTTAAATAATATTAGTATAATACGATAGGCATTGAATTGCTCTATTAGAATTCATAAATTTAAAAAAATTTAATCTACTTTTTCAAAAGTTACGGCCAAAAAAAGTAGTAAAAATTGCCATAACTTTTGAAAAACTTAATAAATTTTTTGAAATTTAGTAAGCTAATAGAGTAATTGAAGGGCTATGGTACTATACTAAGATTGTTTAAATTGGTTGCTTCTGAGAAAAGTTATGACTAAATTTAGTCAAAATTCAGTAAAATTTGCACTTTTTGTGAATCGACCAACCACGCTTCTTCGATATAAAATTTTCCATCTGTTAGTGCCTAATTTTTTTGCTATTATTTTGTCAATTTTATTCCATTCTTTTCTTGGAAATTTTCTCCTTTTTTGCTTAATTTTCTCTTTTATAGCATCAAATCTTTGAATAATTTCTCTTTTTGTTTCTCATCTCCGTCATTATTTTCTTTTTTCACAATTTTTACTTCTTTTTGTCCATTTTCTGCGCTTTTTGCCATTCTTTTCCAAATATTTCGTCAAAAGAATTTGACTATTTCTCTTTAGCTGACTCAGTTATGCTGATTAGAAATAATAAAGATATTTGAAATGTAAATAAAATGAAAACTTTCATCCTAAAAAAGCGTGCTGACGCGTTAGTTAAATGCGCCATTTTTACAGAATTTTCGATTAATTCTTGTCATAACTTTGCTCAAATGCAAACAAATTAAACAATTATAGTATCATTCGATAGCTATTAATTGGCTCCATTTGTTTGGAAATTTCAAAAAATTTAATTGAAAGGCTAATAAGAGACAAAATTTCATTCTGAAAAATATTAATAAAATTCTAGTTATAATAAGTTTTATTAATCGCTTTATTTGAAAAAAAATTATTATTTTAAAAAATTAGGAAAATGAATTATTCTCATATTTGAATGCTTTTTTAAGTAAAAAATGGTATTACGATTAAATAATAATTGATTGGGCTTTTATATATGGGTTGAAATATTTTTATTTTTAAAAATAATTATAAACCATTCTTAACTGAATAAAAACAATTGTTAATTTTCCAAAACTGTCTGAAGGTATGTTTTTTAATTAGAGAGAGAATAAAAATAGAGGTTACAAAGGAACAAAAATCAGCTTTAATAAAGAACAATAAAATTTTTCCAGAAAAGGGAAAATTTGTTTTGGTTTTGGTCATCATTAGGGACCGTTTTTAGGGGATCTATTTTTTACGAATAGAGAGTACTTGATAGTACGAAGGTCACATTTTCTCTGAACATTTTGGAGCAATTTTAGCATCTAAATCCCTTTAAACGGGGGTTAGCATCTATTTTGACCTTTTCCCCAGAAATTTCAAGCAAAAATGCAATAAAATTCAAAAATACATGACTAAAAATTGACTTTTTAAATTCTGAAAGTATTCCTCTATGAACGGAAAATTTCTCAAAAATTTGTCCTATTAAATTTATATTTTTTATCAAATTCTCAAAAAAAAAATATTTTTGTACTTTTATAATTTTCATTATCTTTAAATTATTTCGCTTTTTGGAATGTTTGTGCATAAAGACACTGAATTTTCCCAATTTTTAAAACCTACTTTCACAACTATTTTGGGCGTTTTTTTTAGCACCTATTTTGCACTTTTTTCACAACTATTTTAGTAACTATTTCAGTATTTAAGCAACTAAAAATCCTAACTCAAGTTATAATAAATTTTCAGTGCTCTTGCCTCTGATCATGATCGGCTACAGAATTACACCAAATGCTTAGCAGTGATTACGGTATAAATTTTGATAAGAAATTTCATATTTTACATTATTCCTTATTAGATCGTATCAAGCGTGAAAAGGAAATGCTACGCCAAAAAATCAAAGGAGAAAAAGTGAATTCATTAATTTTAATTTGTAACTATGATGATAAAATTAATATTTTAATGTAAATATATTATAATATTCGGTTCAATTAACTGATTATAATAAATTTTTTGAAAGCAAATATAATCTTTTAATTTGGTTTACATTAATTATATATTTGTACCTATAAATTATCAAGGAAATACTTTTTGAAAACTAATAAGGTTAAATTATTGTTTATTATGTTTATTTCTCATAGTATTAAAGTGTATCGTTAATATTTAAATTAATAAATCGGTAAAATAAGTAGGTTTTCCTTTAAATTTTCTTTTGCCTGTTAAGATGACCCTTGAACAAATTCTTCGTGCCGACTTCAATCGTGAACGAAATCAGCTCGAACAAGCATTGGCCATATGCCAATTCAACTAAGGGGGCGAGGCTTGCTCTAATTTAATATAGTTAGGGGATTCAGTATGGCCAAATTTAATAATAACAAGCGCAGGTGCGCTCGCTCCCAAATTCGAAAAAAATATATTCTCGCTTTCTATCTCTCTTTATTCCTCTTATCTTTCTTTTCTCGATAGGTTCTTTCTTTCGTGTCTCTCTCACTCTTCCTCTTTCGCTCTCTTTATCTTTCTCTCTTATGAACAGTATATGGCCTCTCCTTCTCTCCTTCTTTTACCCTCTCTTTCTCTTCCTCTGTCGCTCTCTGTCTATTTCTCTTCTCCTTCTCTCTCATTCTCTTTCTTCCTTTCTCTCTCTTTCTCCATCATTCTTTTTCTAGTCCCTCTATCTCTCACTCTTCCTCTGTCGCTCTCTGTATCTTTCTCTCTTAAGAACAGTCTGTTCCCTCTCCCTCTTTCTCTCTCTTCCTCCCTCTTTTTCCCTCTCTTTCCTTTCTTTTGTTGTTTCTCTTCTCATCCTCTCTCTTTCTCGATCTCTTCCTTCCCCTCTCTCTCTCCGTCTTTTCTCTCTCTCGTTCTCTCTCTCTCTCTCGTTTCCTCTTTTTGTCTCTCTTTCTCGCATTTGTTTACTATTTTACTCTGTCTTCCTCACTATTCTCTGTCTTCCTCACTATCTTATTAACAATATCTTTCCTCCCTTCTCTCTCGTTCTTCCTCCCTCTTTTACACTCTCTTTCTCTTCCTCTGTCGCTCTCTGTCTATCTCTCTTCTCCTTCTCTCTCCTTCGCCTCACTCCTTATTACTGTTCATCTTCTTCCTCTTTATCTCTTCTTTGTCTCATTTTTCTTTCTCTCTTTCTCTTTATCTTTTCCTTGCTCTCTCTCTCACACGATCCCACTCCCTCGCTTTTTTTCTTTTTTTTCCTCCCTCTTTTTCTCTCTTACTAATATTTTTTTACTCTGTCTCCTTCAAATCTTATGAATGAAATTAAAAAGAATTCGTTTCGAAAATTATTTCAAAAGCGTAAATTGGTTACAACCCAAAATTAAAAAATAGATGAATAAAAATGGCAATCCCTGTTTTATTACTATATACGTTATATAGGTAAGGAGTTTCGTTAGAAAAAATTAAGGCTCTTTTCTGTGGACCAGGGGGGGTCTGAAATTTGTGGAAAGGTCTTACAACTTTTTGCGGTGCATCCGGGAAAATTAATATAAAAAAATCTAGGGCGCCACATGAGCGCCAGCAACCGAGTTGCGGGTCATTCGCGCAGTCTCAGTTCTACGAAAATTTTTCTTTTAACCGGGATCAAAAAATTTTCGCTGGGAGGGGGACAAGTTGGACTGTCCCCGAAAACTTTGTCAGCGAACCCGAAGCGAAATTTTCAAAACCTAGGCCTGCCTGCTTCGACAAATTTTCAGCACCAGAATGGTGAATTTCAGCCCCAGGTGAATGCCGGGCTGGGGGATGGGTGGATCGGAATGGGTATAACTGGCGCAATGTAGAGTATTTGGGTCCCGATTTTTTCAGAAAAAAAAATTTTGAAAATTTTGAAAAATTTCCGAGCTAGGGGGGTTGCAGGTTTTGCACGTTTGGGGCTGTATGAATTTTTAACGATTTTTTAAAAATAAACGGAGACCACTTTGGTTCACCCATTTTTGATGGGCTATCGTTTAAAAATAATTTTGAAAAAATTTTTATTTTTTTAAAAAATTTTAAGGTAGGCGGGACACTTCAGTCCCGGGCCTGTAACTCGCCAGCGGGTGCCTGGAGTGAAAAGTTTTTTTACCCAGATTTGTAGAGAATTAAATGGGCTATCGAACGGTGTTACATATGTTGAAAAATTTTCAGAAATTTTCGAGCTAGGCCCCCTAGAAAATTTTCACCTACCTTCAAAGGGGTCAAAAAAATTTCAAAAATTTTTTTCTGGGCCTATTTTAGGCGCTAATCACGAATATCATATTATTTCGCTCTGGATTTAGTAGGAAAAAGATAGTGATTTTTGATTTTTTCAGATAACTGCCATCCATATATGACTTAACACCCATTTTATAGGGAAGGTTCACAACAATGCACCTGAGACATTTTTTTCGCTCTGGATTTAGTAAGGAAAAAGATAGTGATTTTTGTATTTTTATTCAGATAACTGCATCCATATGACTTACACCATTTTATAGAGGAAGGTTCACAACAATGCATCCTGAGACATTTTTTTCGCTCTGGATTTAGTAGGAAAAAAGATATGATTTTTGATTTTTATTCAGATAACTGCAATCCATATATGTTAACAACCCATTTTATAGAGGAGGGTTCACAATGCATCTGAGCCATTTTTTTCGCTCTGGATTTAGTAAGGAAAAAATAGTGATTTTTGGATTTTATTCAGATAACTGCCATCCATATATGACTTAACCACCATTTTATAGAGGAAGGTTCCACAACATGCATCTGAGCCATTTTTTTCGCTCTGGATTAGTAAGGAAAAAAGATAGTGATTTTGGATTTTTATCATATACTGCCATCCATATATGCTTAACACCCTTTATAGAGGAGGGTTCACA